>MJUU01069195.1:9230-34248 GCA_002080025.1 Modiolus philippinarum
CTGATGAGATAGGCTCTTCAAACAATGAAAGGATATGGAGTACATACTGATGAGATAGGCTCTTCAAACAATCAAAGGATATGGAGTACATACTGATGTGATAGGCTCTTCAAACAAGGACAGGGTATGGAGTATATACTGATGAGATAGGCTCTTCAAACAATGAAAGGATATGGAGTACATACTGATAGATAGGCTCTACACAACGAAAGGATATGGAGTGCATGCTGATGAGATAGGTTCTTCAAATAATGAAAGGATATGGAGTACATACTGATGAGATAGGTTCTTCAAGCAATGAAAGGATATGGAGTACATACTGATGAGATAGGCTCTACAAACAAAGGATATGGAGTACATGCTAATGAGATAGGCTCTTCAAACAATGAAAGGATATGGAGTACATACTGATGAGATAGGCTCTACAAACAAAGGATATGGAGTACATGCTGATGAGATAGGCTCTTCAAACAATGAAAGGATATGGAGTACATACTGATGAGATAGGCTCTTCAAACAATGAAAGGATATGGAGTACATACTGATGAGATAGGCTCTTCAAACAATGAAAGGATATGGAGTACATACTGATGAGATAGGCTTTTCAAATAATGAAAGGATATGGAGTACATACTTATGAGATAGGCTCTTCAAACAGTGAAAGGATATGGAGTACATACTGATGAGATAGGCTCTACAAATAATGAAAGGATATGGAGTACATACTGATGAGATAGGCTCTACAAATAATGAAAGGATATGGAGTACATACTGATCAGATAAGCTCTTCAAACAGTGAAAGGATATGGAGTACATGCTGATGAGATAGGCTCTTCAAATAATGAAAGGATATGGAGTACATACTGATGAGATAGGCTCTTCAAATAATGAAAGGATATGGAGAACATGCTGATGAGATAGGCTCTTCAAATAATGAAAGGATATGGAGTACATACTGATGAGATAGGCTCTTCAAATAATGAAAGGATATGGAGTAGATACTGAGGAGATAGGCTCTTCAAACAATGAAAGGATATGGAGTACATACTGATGAGATAAGCTCTTCAAACAATGAAAGGATATGGAGTACATACTGATGAGATAGGCTCTTCAAATAATGAAAGGATATGGAGTACATGCTGATGATATAGGTTCTTCAAACAATGAAAGGATATGGAGTACATACTGATGAGATAGGCTCTACAAACAAAGGATATGGAGTACATGCTGATGAGATAGGCTCTTCAAACAATGAAAGGTTATGGAGTACATACTGATGAGATAGGCTCTACAAACAAAGGATATGGAGTACATGCTGATGAGATACGCTCTTCGATAGGCTCTTCAAACAATGAAAGGATATGGAGTACATGCTGATGAGATAGGCTCTTCAAACAATGAAAGGATATGGAATACATACTCATGAGATAGGCTCTTCAAACAATGAAAGGATGTGGAGTACATACTGATGAGATAGACTCTTCAAAAAATGAAAGGATATGGAGTACATGCTGATGAGATAGGCTCTTCAAATAATGAAAGGATATGAAGTACATGCTGGTGAGATAGGCCCTACAAACAATGAAAGGATATGGAGTACATGCGAATGAGATAGGCTCTTCAAACAATGAAAGGATATGGAGTACATGCTGATGAGATAGGCTCTTCAAACAATGAAAGGATATGGAGTACATGCTGATGAGATAGGCTCTTCAAACAATGAAAGGATATGGAGTACATACTGATGAGATAGGCTCCACAATGAAAGGATATGGAGTACATGCTAATGAGATAGGCTCTACAATGAAAGGATATGGAGTACATGCTGATGAGATAGGCTCTTCAAACAATGAAAGGATATGGAGTATATGCTGATGAGATAGGCTCTTCAAATAATGAAAGGATATGGAGTACATTCTGATGAGATAGGCTCTTCAAACAATGAAAGGATATGGAGTACATACTGATGAGATAGGCTCTAAAATAAAAGGATATGGAGTACATGCTAATGAGATAGGCTCTACAATGAAAGGATATGGAGTACATGCTGATGAGATAGGCTCTTCAAATAATGAAAGGATATGGAGTACATACTGATGAGATAGGCTCTTCAAACAATGAAAGGATATGGAGTACATGCTGATGAGATAGGCTGGGCTCTTCAAACAGTGAAAGGATATGGAGTACATGCTGATGAGATAGGCTCTTCAAATACATTGTAGAATCAAGCAATGGAGCAACGCTTTTATTGTTGTTATTCAATTTGAAGTCACCAAGGTTTCTGACTTTCGCTTAATCCTAAGAGTAAGTTCAAGTCGTCCCCTTAAACCGGGTTGAGCGGAATTCATTGCGAAGTCAAACAACTGTTCATCAACATTTTTCGTATTTTGATCTTAAAAATGTTTTAATTTCATCTGCATTAAAAAGACAAACGTTGTGTAAATGGCAATCTCGAAACTAAATTTACAGTGACACGTGAGATATAATCATTGATTTGTGTTTTATATGATATTCTGTCTTGTTTACATAAGATAAGTATAGATCAAAATGGAATTAAAGGACCACTTGTACCTAAATTAGAATCCCACATGTCTTATTATTGACAAAAGCTTTTGATATATTGACAGTGCTATACTTCAGACAACATGTCTTTTATTATGTTATTACTTCCGGTGTGGTATTGTTACTGAGTAATTTTAAAAGAAATATATTTCATGAAAATATACAGAAATTTTTAGACGTTTGGTAAATTTAGAAATCATATTCCATATATATATAGTAGCAAGTGTAGCACTGCATTGTTAAAATCGTTTACTAAGTGACAGTTAAAACAAAATGAATAATAGAATTAAAAAGATAAGAAAAAAAAGATAAGAATGTATTTTTTTTAATTTCTATTCCCTTGAAAGGATGTACCGCAACAATACTTTCAAGATTTTTTTAATGTATGGCCCAACTGGATATGTTAACATTAAAATGTGGATTAGCGCCATCACGTATGGGTTAGCAATGGGAGGACAATGGGAAAGTATTGAAATTGATTTGGACTTTTTCACAGAGATACTATACAGGTTCCATTATAATTTTTTTCTATTTTTTCAGAAAGAATACCTCATATATATATATATATATAATTATTACTAGTATTCCCTTATCAATGACACCTTCCCCTAACATGTGATACCCATCCGGAGCACCCAATGACAGTGATGGCTTTTTAAGGCTTCATACTGTTAGTGCTTTATTTTTGTTGTATTGTTGTGTCGTTTACTGATGTTCTGATTGTTTCGCCCTCGTCTTTGTGTGTGATCCTTATATTGTCATGTTTACTGGATCCATTTTTTTGATGTTGTTACTACTGCATTCATCTGGACAGTTATTGCTCGAGTAAATGAATGGTTAGTGGCCTGAATCTTTGGTGGTGTTATACTAGCCATAATATCATCATTAATGAAGTGTTAGAAGATAGTAAGCACCTAATTGAAAACCTTTTTTCTTTTTTTCCTTTTCTTTTTTCTTTTTTTTTTCTTGTTTTTTTTTTTATGTTCAACAAAAAATAAAAATTCTGTCCGAAGTAATGATTTGTCATATTGTCCTACAAATGAGATCGTCAGACAAAAGATATTACTTAGTACTCTCCACTTCACTCGAGAAAAGACGATTTTATTTTTTCATTCTAAAATGTTATCTCACCTCATGAAAAAACAAAATGAAGTGATAGTTGCTGTACGACGTTCCTTTTGAGGGAGCAGAATAGATAATAAAAATTACACAATATTACTTTGCAAAATATTGTATTATACTTGGTCAAAAACTTTTAAAAATTTCGAGCACTTTGGACGCTCTATATACATGATTTTGAAAAGCAATGAATTTTGGTATAACAGTCCTGCAAAATATCACGAACAAGGGTTAAAAAAATTTCAAAAGACATTTTGGAGGGATGGTAAACAAAATATTACACAGAGAAGTTATTTATCTGGATTTTAAGAGTATGTTTTTATTTATTCATGGTGGTGTTGTTTCGAGTACTCGTGTGTTAAAGGATGATTGCTTTAAAAGATGATCTCAGTAGTATTTAATTCTGGCATTATTTTCACAAAATATTTTATAATTGCAGATTACATAATAATCTAAGATTTCATCATAACAACTACATTTTCCTTATTTTGTCTGTAGGGTTCCTTTGGGTTAGGTTTGTATACATGTATGTTATTATTTGCTGAGGTGTTCCACCAGACATAAGACGATACATTGTAAAACAGTCAACATACATGGCCAAATATTACCAAATATTGAAAATATTATTATTATTATCGAAATGCGAGTTTACTAGTTTGCATGAGCTTTTGCTATACAATCCTTGCGTGCTGGTGTGCGTGTAAAGTAAAATAGCTCATAAAAATCGTCTCCCGAACTTTGACGAAGAATCAAAGGTTGTCTGAACCTCAAATATACTAATGTCACACATAATAAAGTGTTGTAGATGGCATGAATGTGATAAAGACTAAATAACCCAGAAATTGTTTGATTATGTATAAGTAGTCTCGGCAAATTTGCCTCCTAAATTATAATATTTGTACCATCAGATAGTGATAGATAATCAAATATTGTCATCTAATTTGTTTTTCAAATAATATTTTCAATCAAAATTACATCTCTTTACATCCAGACTAGCTTTCATTATGGACAAATTACAAAAAGATATTTATTATAAATATTTATACTTAAAAGACTTCAACTTAAATACATTTATACTATATCCTTGATGATTAACACGTATAATTATCTCTTTACGTAGTTATAAAAAATTAATTATTTTGACTATTCATTCAGAAAATTATGCGACAAATTATGAAAATTATCATTTGCTTTTATCATAAGTAGTAACGAACATTTATAAATATTATTTTGTAAAAGAATGAATAGAACAGATTATATATTAGTTTTCATTGCAATAAATCAAATATATTTCCTTTTATAGCTGTGTTTGTATTATTCTATAATGTGTGAGGGAACCCATCAAGACGCCTTGTAATTTGTTTAGAATTGTTGTTTAAAGTACATCTTATATCTTCATTGTCATCAGTGAATTCAACAAAAGTTATTATGCTGTTAGTAATAAGAAGTCTTTTTTTATTTAGAATTGTGCAGTCTCAAATTCTGGATACATGAACTAAATTACAATCACATTTAAAATAAATTTTGAAATAAAACTTAGGAATATCTACCTCGTACAAAGCTTTGTTATTGACTTGATTTTACCTCACTTTTTAGATGCTTCGGTTATTTGCCCTTTGTCAGCCCTTTCATATGTCCAAGTGACCTGAAAAAGACATCAGCAGTCAAAATATGCAGAATTAAAGTTTAATGCAGGGTCTTATATAAAAGTGGCTATTATTTTAAATCAGATGCAAACTATAAGATAGAAGACAAGTCCTAATTCTTCATCTGTTTTCAAATTATTTTCCTCATTAATTAACAAAAATCAGCCGTCTGAAAAAATAATGGAGAAAAAATATAAAATCTTAGTTACTGACGTCAGAGTACCAAGTGGGAGGACAATAAATGAATGAATTTCTTACTAAAGACATAGAGATAAAATTTATTTTGTTCATGAATTGGGGTTATAGTAAAGTTTCCGAACAAAGTGGTCAAGAGCCTAAGTCCATGAGACAAAAACACAAATCTGGTGGAAACCACTTGCAAAATTGTCGACCCAATTGTCCCGACTTGGTACAGCATTTCAAAAGAAATGGTGGGTTAAACCGGTTTTATGCCTAGCCAAACCTTCCCTTCCATTGCGGTAGCAACTCAACAGCAATTGTCATTGAAAAGTCGTAGACAGTTAAAAGAAACGATCATCCCAGTATTAAGTAAAGAAGAATCTTGAATCAGAGTTTGGACCGAAACTTCATTTTTATCCCCAAAGGACTGATATTTGTTAACGAAATGATCGTATGAGACAGTTTTTTTTTTAATTGTTTTACACTTTTTGTAAAGCATCTGAAGTCCTTTCCAATGCGTGTATTCTATTGGCTTAATTATAAGTATAAGTTGAATGAAAGGATATGGAGTAAATGTACATAAGACAAAGTCTCTACAAATACATGGTAAAAACAAGCAAAGGAACAACGCTTTAATTGTTGTTCTTCATCTTGAAGTCACCATGAGGCCTTCAACAATGAGCTTTGCTCACATCTCATAGTAAGTTCAAGACGGCCCCCTAGCACCGGTTTGAGCGGTATTCTTTGCTAATTGTCGAACAACGCCACATCAATGTCTTCCCTGGTCATGGATGCGGGGTTGTCAACAAATTAATTAAACTGGCAAATTGCTCTTACAATCACGGTCATCCGTTTCCCGACAAAAGCACTAGTGTCTTAAAGTAGTGGACGATTACAACATTTAGACAAACGCAGGGCAATCATCAAGTCGACTGTAAGAACACTTTGCATTATAAAATAGTAAGATGTAGGCATTTTTAACAGGTGGTCAGAATTACACTTCGAAATTACAAAAATTAACGCCAAAAATTTGAAAGTATGATAGTATATTCATATGAGAAATTCTCTCACGAACAAGTACACCATAACTGAAATATATAGAAAGCATACATCTCTCGCACGGGGAATAATAATTGTGGAATGAAACTGGGCAAATATTTGTATTATTTTGTCAACCAAAAAACAAATACATATTAAGCAGCAAGTTAAAAATACTAGTAATAGTTCCCGAGACATTACGAAAATGCAGAAACAAACACACAGATAAAGCAAACAGTGATTCTAAATACTGCCCTTTCTTGGTTTAACGTCATTGACTCTGATAAAATATAAACTGATTTGTTTTATAAAAACGGATGATTTTGGTTGCTCCTCGAGCTCCATCAAACTGGGTACGTGTACTTCAACTTGTACGATTTCCGTGCGTTTGTTCATCTCTTGACGTCTTTCATCAACTAACACTTTCAAACATTTACAACAAGTATACAGATTTCAAAAAATATCAAATAAATTTATGAAGTTTTATACAAGATGTGAATATTAAAGGAGGCTCACTCCTGATGTTGTTAATATCATGGATTTCTTGAAACCTATTTAAATTGATGAAACAACTGAACGAAATGGTAAAAAGAAATTTTAGGTTCGTGTGCTTTTAACGGAGATACAAAGCATTTGAAATTTGGCACGTAATGGATTTCTCAGGATTTTCCATTAGTTTAACATCGGGACTATTTTTGTCTAACGGCTATAGGCTAACGGCTATGGGAAGTTATATCAAGAATGTTGTGAAAACTTGTCAGGTGTTTTATAGAAGACATTCATGAAATAAAAAGTGGGGTCCGTGTGCAAAATTCTTTAAGCTTCTAAACTGGAGAAGACCAGAGGAGTTTCGAAATCTGAAACAAATTTAAAAATGTGATGAGTCAGCCACCTTAATATCGAAATATGACGTAACTCGCAAACAACTTATTACAGTGTACTAATAACAAAATACCGAGGTTGTTGTGAATTCATTTTCTGCATATCCGCATTTCGACAACTTATGTCTCTTCAGTGCAGATAAAATCTAAACGTTTGGAAGCCCATAAACTCAAAGATGTTAAAAAACTGATAGAGAACAAATACCCAATATGATCTAAATTTAAAGCCAAAATCAGCTAAGGACAGAGCTTTGCATGAGGGAGATACTCCTTGGTTTTCAACAAAATTTTACAAAAATTTCGATATTGCAAGGTTCGAAATGGAATCGGCTTTCGGGTCAGCACCGAAGTACTGACTACTGGGCTGGTGAATACCCTCGGGGACTTACAGTCCACCAGCAGAGGCATCGACCCAGTGGTAACAAATAACTAAATACCGAGGTTGCTGTGAATTCATTTTCTGCATATCCGCATTTCGACAACTTATGTCTCTTCAGTGCAGATAAAATCTAAACGTTTGGAAGACCATAAAATCAAAGATGATAAAAAACTGATAGAGAACAAAACTAAGGGTATTTCTCATCCTCAGTAACCTCAGGTACTCCAGAAGTTCAGAATGATCCAACATTTCTAATTTTTTATCATATAATATTTTTCTCTGTTTATGTTTTATCTTCAGAAAATCCTATAGTGTTAATTTTTTTAAATATAGTCAATGTCCCGCATACTATTGTCGACTCCCGTCCCTGGCTCCATTTCTATGTTGTAGATTTTGTATTCACACATATGCAGTTAAATAATCTATGTAAATCTAGACACTTTGGTTATTTGTCCCCTGTCATCCCTTTCATATGTTTTGATTTCCAAATTTCTGTTATTAACCTGCACTGAAAAGACATAAGCTGTCGAAATTGCTATATACAGGAAAAAAATTCACTATAGTTTCATACAAAGTTGTTTACTTCGAGATGCAAATTATAAGATAGAAAAAAATCTGTTTTAGTCATTCACGCTACTTCTTTGCACTAAACTATTTTTCTCATTAATTAACAAAAATTAGACGTATTTTATTGATTGCTGAAAAAAACTTGATGCATTAATTGAGAAAATGCATATAATCTAAGTTAATGAAGTCTAAATGCGGCGTGGGAGGACCATAAATTAGTTAGTTTCTTCCTGAAAATTCCAAAGACTTAGACATGCTGATCACTTAATTAAATTCTCATTTTACTGTTTTTAACAAGAATCTAAAGCGAGTTCCTTTGGGTGTGTTCTGTTTGCTAGTTATAAATGTGGTAAAATGTATATTATTTGGTATGTACATCAGCATATCAATGCCAGAGTAAAAAGTTAAAAGGGACATTCCGGATTCTATAACACGAGATACAGTTACAAAAAGATATGTAAAAACAGGACAGATCAAAGAAACAGAGGTAAGGTGATTTCAAAATACACAAAACGGCGGTATCATCTGTAACAATGCCACCCTTACTGGGTAAAACTTTATATTGATTTATTGAAATTCTGCAGTGTTAATTTTGTAATTGTCAATGCCCTGCATACCATTGTCCTGTCCCCGATTTGACGTCTTTGGTGTATATTTATAATTAGTGAAGGAAAGATCACAGGAAACACTTACAATGGCCGAACATTACCATCACATGCCATAATCCATCATGGAAATGCACAAAAAAAACAATAAAATGACAAAAGACAAACATAGATAACGATAAGAACTCGGTTTGGCCGGACTTGGTACCGGCACTAGCAACAACTAGCGGTATGGTGAAACCGGTTTATGGGTACCCAAACCTACCCTTTCTCTATCCCTATAGAATGGTAAACATTATATATAAGCAATAAAACCCAATACAGGTAGACCACTAACTCCAAGACCACAATCTTGAAAAGAAAATAATAAGACAAATCGTACTTTAGATGGGTCAAGGAGTGCTCGCCGCTATACTGCCGGCTAGCTCAAGGAGCGCAGTCTGCTGGTAAAACACTTTCGCACTACGGAATTAAAATCAAATTCAAAACTTCCCGGAGGTTTTGGTAAAGAATCATCTCAGTGAGAGGCCAGTATAACTGTAAAATCTTCAGGTCATTGGATCTCAAAGCCAATTTAACGGAATCATGAAAAATATCCGGTCAATATCCCCTATTACGTAAAGAGTGTAAGTTACGTCCCAGTTTTTCTGGATTTTGTATCAGTTTTTGACATTTTTTACAACATTTCCGTAAAAACGAGGGTGAGAAATGCTCTTAGTAATAAGCTGTTTGAGAGTCGCATTATATTTAAATATCAAATGTTCATATCTTCTATGAAACTTCTTAAAAGTGTTTATCAATCTATGAAATCTGTAACCTTATTGTAAAATTCTGGATGTGATAGTAAGGTTACGTTCATTAAAGTCGCCAACAGTAGAACAGACGCGTGCGAATCGTACCAGTTGAGATACATACACCCCGTATGATGGAGCTACAGGAACGTCGCCATCACGAAAAGGGAAATAAGTAATAGTGAAATCGAAATCATCCCTTTTATCATAAATTTTAGTTCTAATTTTTCCAGAGTCAACGATGATAGTTAGATCGAGAAACGGACAGTATTTAGAATCATTGTTTGCTTTATTAAGTATCAGTTCTTGTGGGTAAATGAGGTTGACATAGTCTGAAAACTGGAGATTGTCAATAGTTATGATATCGTCGATATACCTGCATGTTATAGTTGAAAATTGAAATAAGTTTATCAATGTTTTGTATGGTTCCATCCTGTAGTTGTCCCGTTCGTAACAGCACAGGAAAAGATCTGCAATGAGAGGTGCACAGTTTGTACCCATGAGAATTCCAATGACCTGTTGATAAACGATGTTGCCAAAACGAACAAAAATGTTGTCTAGCAGAAGATTCAGTGCCTTTATCATGTCATCGCAAGTGCAGGATCAATGATTTTTTGTAAGAGATGTTAGAGAAGAATCCTTGCTTTTTTATTACAACAAGTGAACTGTAGACCAGAAAATTTGAAAGACCATTTAATAAGTTGTCCCAATTAAGATTTAATCAATTTATATGGAAGGGTAGTATAAAGTGTAGAAAAATCATAACTGTCAATGGACGAGACTGGTCTTTTTATTGATTTTAGATTATCTAAATTTTCACTGGAATTTTTTACACTCCAAAAGTAATTTACACCAGAGTTTTTATAAGTTTTTTCACAGTACTTGATAACTTACTCTTTAAAACAGGTGAATGCACTGGTTAAATGGATGGATAAATTAGTGGAAGAACAGTTACTTGATGCCGAAATAAAACGATGTTTGTAAGGATTTTTGTGACGCTTGGGAACCCCGTACATAGTAGGCAACGTGTTATCTTTAGGTGGAACTTGGCATATCTGTATCGCTGTAGTGCTGTTTGGTTAATGTTTTCTCGTCAAAATTAGTACGTTCGAAAGTGTTTGACTTTGCCAATTCATTTTGTTGGACATCAATATAATATTTCTTTCAAATAATAGCAACGTTGTTGGAGGCTTTATCGACATATGGTACAAACGCATATTTATTGCTGAGATCTCTTAATTTTAATTTAATTCTGTTTACAGACAGCTTAGGCGGCGATTCTTTATAATTATTTTTATAAAACTTTATTCTGTTCTTATTCTATCTTTGAACATATTGAGTGTGTGTTTGTCTGCACTCTCTCGTTTGCACCATTTTAATCAATAATTGGTAACTGCGTCTTTGATAATATCAAAACATGCTTGTCGGTTTATTTTCGAAGGTGGGCGATATTTATGCCCCTTTCTAAAGAATTTTCTAACTTCTTTATCATCGATGATGTTCAAGTTCCCCGTTAATACATGTCCGCTTGGGTCATAGCGATATGGCGACGTGGAACAGTCTCAGCTGCTTGGGTAGTTCTTCTCGAAATTAGCATCTCAGGTTATAGAAGGGTTATTGAAAAAATACTTCTAGTAGGCTTTTTGTAAGATAAGGAAATGACAGGCATGTCCTGGTTGTCAAAATAAATGGGAACAAGTTTTTGAATATCTGGGTCCCGAAAAGTGCCTGCCATGTCGATTAAATCAATTCCTTTATTTATATATTTAATTTTTTAAAATTGTTTTACATGTTCATCGGGTTTGTCGATTCTCGGATAAAGCCGATGATAGCAGAAAGCATCAATAATTTTAGAACATTCATAGAGCAGGCTATTTACAGAGATTTTGTAAAGTTGATTAACAGGAATTGAACAAAGTTTAGTAAACAAGTCGTGCCGCCCATTGTTTTTGAAAACGGTATACAAATCTTTAACATTTACGAGGTTTTTACTTTTGTTTTTATATTATAATTCACCATTCGGCGATGTGACCTGCGGTGGCGTAATTTCGGAGAAGAAATACTCATGATGTTAATGGAAGCGTGCTGAGAGATGTTTCCTTGACCCATGATGTTATCATTTAAACCTAAAAGTAAGCTGTCCGAAGTTTTTGTATCTAAGACAATTCACATTCTCTTCTTGATCTTACAAATGCTTTCTTGGATTGGTCAGGGGATTTTTCAACAATTTCGAATGGATGGACTTTAATATACTTTCTGCCATGATTATAAATGGAACATTGCTGATATATGCAAGATCGAAAATTTTTCGAGAAACGAATGCAATACAGGTGCTCCTGGATACAACGTTGTATTGGACGACCAGTTTCACCTACGTACGGAATTCCACAGCCTGGTTTACTTCAGGTAATCAAATATACCAGGCCGGGTGTTTGTCAGGAGATGTCAACAGGGAATTTGATGGTGAAGTTCCTGTCATTGACATTTCATTTTACAGTATTCTCCTTGACGAGGCCAGGACAAGTAGCACATTTCTTGGTGTAGCACTTTTGAATTTTAGAAAATCCACGATACAGAAGCTGTTGTGTATGTGGATGTTTGTATGGATTGACCTAATTTAGGTATTTTTAAAGGAGTAAGCCTGACTACTGGATAAAGTGCCGAAATAGGTAGATTAGTCAAATTTGAATGTGAAGAGGCAATCGTGGATTTGATAGAGCGTTTTCTATACTCTACCATGAACGTCAAAAATATCTATATTCTAAACTTATCAAATCATGACACTGCAATTCCAAATGAACGGTCATTGCCAATGCATTCTGTTACTTGTAAAAAATAAGTTATGATTTTGAATAATGCACTTGTTCGTAAGATAATTTGACGTTGGTTTTTGATAAGATCAAAGCATTGGTATCATGACAATCTGCATCTGTAAGACTCTGTGGCATTGACCCGATTCTGGAATATTGGCAATCTTCAAAATTTTAAAGATCTAAAAGTAATCACGGTATGAAAGAGCGACGTGTTTAGTCTCATTTCAATATAAATAAAATGTAGTCCAACACAAAATTATTGGGACATTGTAGACACTTAGTCAGAACGTAGAAAACCAGATGTTTAAGGAGATAATTTCGAAGGTAGTTGGGAGACCAGAGGAAGATTGTGAATAACGACACTACAATTTTTTTCAAAATGCAATGATTTTAACATAAATACAGCCAACGGATATGGAGTAAATGCAAATTGTTATGGGTTATATTATCTAGCGGCTTTGGAACAGACATATCATGACAAGGAGAGAAATTTAGACCCAAGACTTGTATTTCCGGCAAATACCTATCCTTGTCATAATATATCTGTTTAATTACATCGAATGTCTCTATCATAAAAGCGCACAGACGACTCCTGGACAAATACCACGGTGAAGGGGTATTTGCCAAAAAATACAATGGCTATTAACCAATCAGAATGCAGTTAACTTAAATTTTATGATTTAAATCTTTAAGGGTAGTTCTTTTTCTATTAGCTGTTACACAATAACACATCTTTCGATTTTTTTACTACGTTGTTGAAATGGTCATCTACAAAAACTTTTTTTAGTTCACACAGCACGTATATAAGTGTTTTAGTTCTAAATGTTTTGATTTATTTCAGTGCTTTGTGACTGTCTTTTCTGTATTCCCGTTTTTGCCCTGTTCTTTGAATTATCCCATTCTTTGTTCCTTCGGTATGTTACTGTCGTTGTTTCTGTTTCGAGATCTTGTAGTGCATTCATTTATTGCTTGCTTGGATATATGTTAATACCAGAAGAATATCGAAAAGAAAATTGAAAGAATTCAGCAAGTCAAGAGATAGTAATAGAGTAAACAAATCCAATTACAAAAGCAGAAGCACATTTACAACATGCTATAAATATTTGAAGTTTAAAAATATACGCTAATCTGAACTTCAGTAATTTTTATACAATCATTCAAACATCTGGCCTGTCAGTATCTATGTCTGGTGATTCAAAAACACTAATAATTAGAAGTTTTATGAATGAACAGATACTTCGTTAGTTAATCATCATACTAAAAAAATCTTGTTTGATGTGGTAATCATTTGTAACGAACAAATATGTTCTAGAAATAGAAAGTGGTGGTGAAAGTCATATTTTTCTAGTTAACTAACTTTTCTGTATTCTTCCATGTTATAGTTGATGGTGTTAATGTTGGTTTTTCATCTTCTGATTACCTGAATGTTTCTTTGGTTAATCAGTTTGTCGGGAAAATGTCTGCAATGACAGTGGTTAAAAGTAGTGAAAAGCCCACATCTTTGCTTTTTATAAGGTATGATATTATTATACCCCTGCATTTAATTGCTCTTTGATCGTACGGTACGAGTTTCATGTTGACATATCAGTGTTCGTGCATTCAAATACTTTACGCGAAGGCCTGTGGCGAAACCAACAGAGCAATTGTACAAGTACAGAAACTCGACTACTGCTCAATAACGACGAATTACTACAAAAATATAGAATACTTCAATCCTAAAAACAAATAAAAAAGAGAAAGTCGAATTTTAATATAATTGAACTTGCCTCTAACCTTTTTTAGAGGTAGGAGTATGGCCATTTTGGGTTGCACTGAAACCTTCTTATTTTTCTATCCTTTATCCTCACAGTTCTATAAACAATACAAACCAATACAACAAATTAATGACTAAATTATAGAGACTTTCAGAAGCTTTCATAATTTTTAAGTTGGTACTGTTTGGTGGTTAGAGAAGTAACACGTGCCATGGATTTATAATAAGTTTTGTCTACGGGTTAGAAAATGACATTAACCGATCATGTACAAAACGGATCTTTCAAAGCTAATTGTGACGGATGTTTTATGCAGGGGAGGGCGTGGACATGACAAGGTCACCCTTTCGTAACAACTGTTTTATTTTTTTTATCTGGTGTGTTTTGTTGGTGTGTAATGGCTGTAGTCTACTGTCGTGTGGTGTTCTCATTTTTGCCTTGTCCTATGTAATGTTGTACTTTGTTCCTTCGTTTTTTTGCAGCAAAAATTAATTGTACCACTTATGTCTCCTTATAATCATTCATTTGGGAGACAAAAATCAAAATACACGGAAGAACTTGCAGAGAAGAAATAACACAACATGACATTGAAAATGTATCAGTGGCGCTTTATTATTATTCCCTTGATACCTGTTACATGTACACCCAAGAAGAGTAATACAAATGGGTTATTAACCAGATAGATAGGATAATATAAGGGTTATTAACCAGATAGATAGGATAATATAAGGGTTATTACCTCCACTTTAATATACAATGATCAAAGCAATAAAAAAGCCTTACTTCTCTGGCTGAGCCATATATTCATACATAGGTGTTAAAACAACTAAGTTTATAAAATAAGATTCGTCAGATGTTTATCGGTAAAGTTAAGTGTTATTGCAGCCTATGAACAAAAAGGGTGGAGACGACATACACTGCCAGAATTCTACAGTTCAGTGAACCTATTAACAAACACATACTTTACAAATCAATAGTACAATGCTTAAAGTGGTGATTTACACGTAATTATGAAATATAACGGAGTACAGATATTGCAGTAAATTTCGGTCCCAATTGTTGACAATTCTCGTAAGTGTATGTAACATCAAATAAATGATAAAAATTAAATTAAATGATTTTGAGGCTAATTAAGAAGTTGCACCAATATCCAGGGATATACATGTACTCCTTATAGAAGTAAGTTACTACTGTTTTAAGATTTCCAAACAGCAGCACACAGGAGTTTGTTGCATTTTACTTATTAATAAGATTTATTTTTAATATCATCTATGTAGTCATCTTACTTTGTAATTTTGACATTTTGTGTGAAATTTTTGTATAATGAAATGCTGAAATTGCAGTTATTTTGAGTTCTAAAGTTGGCTATTTTGCAACTTCATATTAAACATATTGAACATCAAATCTTTATATATAACTCAAAGCTAAAAGAAACCAATCACCACGATTAACTGCAAGTAACGCCCAGATCAGCTGCTTGAAGTGGTGATTAGGACATGCAGTAAATTTCGGTCTTTCTGTATTTGTGTTTATTTGCATAAAACATATTATATCATGTATATGTCAAAGCGACATAACGATGTGTTCAAATTGGTATCATAGTGAGTAGATATACCATATCATTTCCGTAATATCAAATTATAAAATAGTATTGAAAACGTACATCTTTGCATATAAGAACTATTCTCATATACTACCCTTATATAAAAAATAGACTTCCTTTGTTTGGGTTCTAGTACTGCTGATGAGGAATAAATTTCCGAAATGGCCATACAGCTCATTAAAATTATAGCAGTTGGAGTTAACATATGTGTTATGGTCTCATATGAAAAAGAAAGGAAATGGGGTAAATGTCAAGGAGACGACATCCCATATCCAGGTTAAAACGACCCAAAACAAAGCATCTAGGGGTCACCGTATGGTCTTCAACACAGTGAGGAACCTCACACCATATAGCAAGCCCTAAATGACCCCAAAAAGGTAAAAAAGTGAATAAATCAATGGAAACAAACCACATCCAATAACCCAAGTATCAAGAAATTTAAATTTTATAAGAAGACATGGACAAGCCAATCACCAACATATTCCTGACTTGGGACAGGCGCAAAAATTGCGGTGGGGTTAAACTCGTTTTCTTGGATCCAAACCCTCCCCCTATGTGTGGTGAATGGCTAAAAAATAAATACACAAAAAGACTCACAGTAATGTTTTGTTTATTAATATGCGACAACAGGCGAAACCCTAGGTATTTTCCGTAGAATTTGTTCGGATAGGGAGGACATTTTCGATTTTTGAATCACACTGAATATTTCTTTAACATTTTTGCCGCTATTTTTCGGTTAGCAACAATTCTATTGCATATTTGCATATAAGGAGTTAAATGGCACAAATTTAATGCGAATTTGGTAAATTCTAAAATGCTCAAAATTGTCCTTTTCCTCCAATATCGGGTAAGAGCATACGAATGGATGTTTGCATTGCAAACTGTGTTGTTATACGTGAATCATTTATAAAAAGAACACAAATTTGGTATTCTTGCCTATAACCTTCTAGGTAGGAGTGTTTGCTATTTGTTGAAAGCCTCCTGGTGACTTGAAGATGAAGAACAACAATGAAAGCGTTGTTCAATTTGCTTAATCTTACAATGCATTTATTGGAATTTTGTCCCATGTACATTTACTCCATATTTTACATTTGTTACATTAAGCTTAATACTTGTCGAAAATTGTAATTTTCATGATTTATGAAGTTTAAAGCCTCAAAACATATAATTTGAAATAGTTGTAAACCACTATCAATAGACATTCATATTAAACTAATTTAATTCACGTGTTACTTTTCATCAGCGAAACTGGGAAAACGAAAAGTGGAAAATAGAAATATTTGAAAATATGTTTACTTCATCTTTATTTGAAAGTTATAATCTGTTCATTGATTTTTTTTTATTCATAATTTCTGATACCGGGTTTTTCCGGCACATAAAAAACTGAAAACAATATTAGATATAAACGGCCTATTAACTATCAGAAAAATTTGTTGTTGGAGATGAGTTTTATCTCTATTGTACATATTATTATTTGCGTTCTCTGTCAATACAATAGGTATAAACGACATACTAACAAACGGATTTTTGAAAGGTGTTAAGACAGGTTATTTCAGAAATGGAAAGTCGGTAGGCATAAAGATGACTGAGGCTGATGTATGGTGTTCACGGGTCAGATTTAGCAGCCCGATAACTCATTTACAGCAAGTCTTTCTCATCTATAATGTTCTGTAAAACTATATTTTTCACGTACTTCAGTTCAGAAAGTTCAACAAAGACCACCAGCCAGTGTTGTCTAGAATGTTGCAGAACAAATATATATTATTCATGTTTTATCTTCTTACTATAACAAGTGTCTTGGTGATATATTTAACAAGAGTACCGATGATTCAGATAGATAACATAGTTCTATACAAGTTTGCGTTTGATTCATACAAATGCTGCCAGAACTAATCATCTTTCTTATGATAACTTACAGGTCATTACATGTACAATTAAATTTACAAACGATAGTATTACAAAGAAAACATGAAGATAAAAAAATGTTTTATTATGATACATCTGCAAACGAATAATGAAGCAAAAATGAGAAAAGGGAAATTCCAAATAGAAAATCAAAACCACGGCAATTCATATCCAACACGAATTGCGACAGCATGACAAAGACAAAATAATTTTTAAAAAATGAACACTAAAGCACTAACATTATGAACCTTACAAAAACTGATGCATCATCAGGTGCTCCGGAAGGGTAACCATGATCTTCTCCACGCGTGGCACCCGTCACACTACAAGTGAAAAGTTCGGTTCTGTTAGAATAGATGTTTTCAGTCCGTTCATAGACTGGATCTTACCAAAGATATCTCTTCTCATCTTGGAAATAGAGACATTGTACGGGCCTGTCAAATCATTGTGACTACTGTAAAACTTCTGAATAATGGAGCCAAAAAAAAAACGACAAAGTACAATGACTGAATGTAATAAAAAGTATTTTCATCCATAGATAATCACAATTCAAATTTCAAACCTGAAATTTTTTTTTTAAAAATATCGATTTGATCGATACAAGGGAACTTAAAGTAACACAAAGAGCATTTGTGTCGAGTAATCTTTACCGGTTGTAATCTATAATATAACTATAATGGAAAAATAGAAGACAGTGACTTCATTTATAGCTACTTTAACTGTAATTTCACATCCCCTTGCCCCATAATCACTTCTGCAGTTAACAATAGAAACGTTTGATAACATAAATGACATATAGTCTCTTACATTGTTTTCAGTTTATTGTGTATATTTTTTCTCACATCGAGATAGTTAAATTTTCACATTTTAAAGTTTGAGGTTTAACTATCGACATGTGAGAAATTATCGTAATAAACCGGAAAACAATATCAGAGATTTTTTCTTTTATTGATCTCCGTTGTCGACAGTCTCAAATGTGCCCAATTTTGCTGCTATCGGCGTTGCTATGTGGTTGAGAATAATATTTTTGATAAAAATGTCATATTATCAATAAAATGAGTTATCTTAGTCATAAAATGCAAAAACAATTTCGCTAGACAATGATGCAGGTGATAATTTCATCAACGTCCGGTTGACTATTTCTAGAAACTGACACGAGACATTTACTTGATTGACCAATCGCCAACTGAGATCAAATTTACACACATGTTCATTATTATTTCGATAACAAATCTATCAAGAGGTGTTCAAATTTGCTAGAAATTAGAGAAATAGTTGTCCACAACATAATCAATCCAAAGTGTTTTCACAGCTACTCAAATGATTTTTTCTTGTACGACCTGCATCTTTCTAAGAAATGACCAAATTTCCTGCCAGTCAGCATTGTTAACATTTTTTTATGTCAAAGCTTTGACCACTTGCATTCTAATTATTTTTAAGTTGTGTATATCTTTAGGATCAAGAAGTACAAAATACATGTATAATGTCTTGCCCATTTTTTAAATGAAATCGAAATTACTACACTCGACTTGCCACTGAGGTGATGAGGTAGGTCAGTTTCCTCTTCTGATACTCTATTTTTCTCCACCACTTAGACTGACTGAAATATTGTTATAAGTGACTTTAAGGAGTTTCAGTGGTATTATTTCGCCATTGTTGTCTAATACAAATGTACTTGTTTATTTAGTTTTCATTCATTAAGAAATTTATCAAAATAGTTATTTAGAATGTAAAAAAAAGTTCCAAAGTATTTAATTTTTTTTTACTCCTTATCTTCATTACAAAAAGTTGAACTAAAGTACATGTGCTTTAAATCTATTGCTTGGTATATAGAACACTGAAATTATGGAAGGGAGATAATTTGATATCACTTTAAAAATTAACATTTCGCAATTTATCTCTCTTATTTTAACTGTGAGCCATATTTTTTTTCTTTTTATATTTAAACAATACTGAACAAAAAAGGTTTAGCAACAATTGATGTTAATAAAAGGGGTATATTTTTCAGGTTACCAAATCTATATTAATAAATTTAATTTTACATTTCTGAGCTGGACTTGAGTTCGACTAATCATTAGCATTACAGTCTGTCCATAAATTCTGAATATTGCATCAATTTTATGCCAACTCGACCCAAAAAGAAAAACATTGAAAAGGGGAGGATATGCAAAAAATGCCATATTTTCCATTTTTTTTGCAACGAAAGCGAACAAAATGTTTTTGTTTACCAGAACTGGTTCTGTAACAGTGATCACGAAGTGATTCTTGCACTTTTTTGCAAAAGATGAAAATCGCTTATGGAAAAAAACCCATGCTAACTTTCGGACCATAACTTGAATTGGATATCTTGTACACCCTAACTGACAAAATGAGGCATTTTTCATGGTTGAATTAAAACAAATATCAGTTATTTTTAGCCAAGATCAGAATTTATGAGCATTTAAGCATTTTTTGCTAAAATTTAAAACGGTTGAAAATGTGTTGCTAAACTTTTTTTGTTGAGTATATATAATAACTTCAAAACACTTGCAGAGTATGAACAAAATCTATGGCAGATTTTTCAAGCTATCATCTAATATAATCATTTTCCCTATCATTTCTATGTAAAATCCTTAAATTTTCAATTTCAGTTTTGCGCTAAAAATGCACGGTGATAATCTTATTTTATATTTTGAACAATAATACAACTATGTTTCTAAACAGAAAATTTTACAAAAGTCTAAATAATGCCCTGCAGGCACATTAAACCCCATACAAACAACGTCATTGTTTACATACTTTTTGGTAACGAAAGAGATGGTTACACAGGGGATAAATTCAGTTTCACTGAACAAAGACTAATCTTTTTCATACAGTTGGTCATAAATATGGAATATTCGTATTTCCTGGGCCAAAATTTGAAGTTTGGAAGCAATATGCACACATGTGTGTGGATAAAAGTATGATATTTTGCCGTAAACATTGTTTTCTAACTGTGAGCACGAAAGTGTCTGATTCTAATAATTTGTCAGACCACTCCTTAAACCCGTTCTGAAACTCACTGTTTTTGGTGAAAATGTGATATTTTTTAAATTAATTATTGTGTGTACAACCATTTCCCAAAATACAATTGCCCATGCCCATCGTGTACAAGGATGATTTAAGTGATAATGTCGGCGATTTTCAAAGGGTAATTTGAATTTTTGAAAACAAACAGCCCTTAAATATCGCAGGCATTCTCAACAAAAAAATATTCAATATTTATGACAAAGAGTATATTACCATACACAAAAACTGGCCACAAGCTGAATGTAGAACAAAAAAAATTGCAATTACATTGTGACAGAATTACACATTTATTTTCTTAGAATCTTTACACATTTAATCAAGTTTTTTTTTCTTTTTTTATTCGGGTTGTTTTTTTTAGCATATTATGACATATCTCTCTGAACACTGGGAAAGCAGTTTGTTTTTAGCAAATTTGGCAGGTTTGAAGCCAAATGTAACCAAGTAAAACAAGATTTTTTTAAAGCACTCCATATTTTTTTTCAATATATATATACGGAAAATTTTCAAAAGAGAAATATGCACAATATTATCTTTATAAAATAATCACACGAATATCAACATCTTTTGAGAATAACTCCTGCATAGCAATGAACGAACTTACGAAATTTACGCCTTCTTGAACACTTGCTAAAAGTTTTTGCGCTAAATATGTATTTTCCACGTATTTATGTAACATGTGCGATAAAAGAACATGTATTTAGAATAATTTGATTCACGAATTAATAGCGTTTGACATCATAGTGTCTCAAAAGTTCCTGCATTGTTTTAAATGGGGGTAATAACAAAGTTACCGAACAGAGGGGTCAAGAGCCGAAGTCGATGAGACAATAAGACAAGTAAGATTGAAACCACTAGCAAAATTGTCGACCGTCATGGTCCTGATTGGTACAGATATTTCAAAAGAAATGGTAGGTCAAACCGGTTTTATGGCTAGTCAAATATCCTCTTCCATTGCGGTAGTGTCCGGTAGTGACTCGGCAGCAATTGCCTTTGAAAGGTCGTAGACAGTTAAAAAGTTAATTTGAGCTCGGACCAAAACGGAGCCTAAATTAATAAAGAAGTCACGGAGATAACTTTGTCTAATGAGAAAAATCTGTGCAATTTGTGCTATCTCTTGCGCAACGAATCAGCTGTTAAACATACAATCCGTTCACAAGAGAAGCTGGAATATTACTGTCCATGTTAGTGAAATTGATTATTTTGAAATTAAAATCGTCTATTTTGTCTTAGATTTTAGTACTTAAAGACCATTTTCGTCAAATTCGAGAAGTAAGTCCAAAAAAGATGTAGATCTGGTGGTTTCTGTCGTTTTCCTTTATCTCTAGTCTGGTGGGATCTATATGGGATCTATTTAGCAAAAGATGCATTATTGATTGGAAAAAACATCATCAATATATATCTATAATACATTGGCAAACGAATACTGCAGCAAGAACGAGGAAAGGAGAATTCTAAAATAAAAAAAATTACGGCAATTCACAGCAATCACGAATTGAGACAATATGACAAAGACAAAACAAATAAACAAAAATGAAATTTAATGATCTACCATGATCTTTTATTTTTTTTAACTAAACCAAACGTTGGCTTGTTTAGCCAGCATATAAAGTAACAATCTATAGGATTCAGTCTAGCAATACAACATTTTGCTTCATTTATTCGAGTCAATTTGATTACGTGGGCGTCTTTTTTCCGTCTAGTGGAGATTTTTTCTGACGTAGAGAGACGTTAGACACTTGTTCATCGCATGAATTCTTCAGTAGTTAGTAGCAAACCTTTACAGAGGGAAATACTTCTTATCCCATAACAAATATATCAAACAACTCTACCTCTTACGAAAGTTAAAAAAATTAAAAGAAAAGGATGAAAATAATTATCTTTACTGCTTTTTCTTCAAGTGCTGCAAGTTGATTTTATTGGTTAATAATAGAATGCTAAAAAGCAAGTATACTTAAAGATAATTAATGACACACAAAGCATCTAACAACGCATCAAGAACCAACCCTACGTAAGGCAACCTATCTCGAAACCGTCCTAGCATGTTTTACATCAGGTTTAACAAAGCCATAAAGCGGACAGATAGGTGGCGAGCACTGTTTGAACCATCTTACCAAATTACGTTTTGTCATATTTTTTTCATGTTTAAGATAGTGGTCATAGAGTTAGTAGTCTACCTGTATTTGGGGTTAATTCGTATGTTTATCATACTATAGGAAAACGGGATAGAGAAAGGGGACGTTTGAGTACCCATAAACCTATTTATTCATACCGCTGGCTTTTGCTAATGCCGGTAGCAAGTCCAGCTATCCCGAGTTCCTATCGTTGTTTATGCTTGTCTCTTGTCTTTCTTGTTTTTGTAGTGCATTTCGCTCTTGAATTTCGTCATGTGGTTGTAGTTTTCTGTCATTGTAGGTGTTTACTGTTATCCCTTGTTTGTAATCTCTTCAGAAGACCTGAACTGTCCGTACCATACAGTAAAGTAATGCTGTCCTATCCGAGTGTGCGCATGCAGACCTTTTCCACTTTATTTATAACTCTATACGCATGGTAACAAAACTTTACGACAAGCGTGATGGTTTCGACTTTACAATGCTTAACTTTCCGTTGCAGTAATATTCCCTTATCTCTGGCATATGGAGTCTTCATAACACAAGCTTTTGTCGTGCCTGTAGTTTGTACAGCGAGGTTGTCGACAGAGCGAAACATCTTCTACACCACAGTTATGTTCAAACACTCTACTGTTTCAACTTTCACTACAGAAGTTTTACGGTCGTCACCATGGTTTTACAGATCGTTAAAATGTGTTTTTTCACAAATAAGAATAGTCATTTTTAGTAGATCCAGAATTTAGTAGTGTTGCTCCGCTACTCGTCGCCTGTAAACTGCATTTTGACCGTCAAATCTACGATTGACGCCCTCGGGTATTCAAATAATGTACTGTTATTGCTTAATTCTAATAACCTTTAATTTGAGTATATCTTTAAAAAGTAAAAAAAAATTATCGAAAAGGGTTAACTCGACTTGCACCCATACGTGATAAGGTACATCAGTTTCTTATCCAAGTTCGGTTGTTCTCTCCGCTCCTCCTCTAAAACTGACCACCGCAATATAACTGAAATACTGCTTCAAGTGACATTAAACCTCGTTCATTTGAAGACAGAAATAAAAACTACAGTGTGTA
This sequence comes from Modiolus philippinarum, assembly GCA_002080025.1. Classification (NCBI taxonomy): domain Eukaryota; kingdom Metazoa; phylum Mollusca; class Bivalvia; order Mytilida; family Modiolidae; genus Modiolus; species Modiolus philippinarum. The sequence continues at coordinate 33,300 of MJUU01069195.1, forward strand.
CAACAGTACCATTGTGGACACATTTATTTTTCTTTTTTTTTCTGAGAATCTGTACACATTTTATCAAATTTATATTCTTACGCCCATTTCTGAAAAAAAACACTTGATGGAAGATTAATACAAAGATATTTTTTCACAAAAAAGATGTCTTGATATCTTTGTGATCACGGGAAAATCAGTTGAAATTTTTGCCAAATTTGGCAACTTTGAAGCAAGATTAAACCAAGAAAAACATAAAACAAAGATTTCTTTTACTGCACTACATTTTTTACCAATATGCATTTTGAACATTTTTTTTTTATTTTGAAAAACCCAATAATCAACTTTTTTAGAATTACCCTTGTGTGGCATTGAATGAGACAACAGCAGTAGGATACCAAAGGAACAAAGGGATACGGTATTTCAAAAATCGAAGTTCATAGACATGCCAAAAATAGGAACACAGAAAAACAAAGACAAAACAATGACACGAGACAGCGACAGGGCACGAAAATAAAAACACGACACTCATAACTACGGCACATTAACTCTATATGACACATAATGACACAAAAGTTCCTGCATGGTTTTGGAATATTTTATTTTATATTTTGCCTTTCCTGCTCTTTGCTTCCGTATTCCTTTGCTGACGTTAATTAAACAAAACATTGTCTTGCTTATCAAGCATATAAAGAAAGTGTGATACATTATGCAGTCTAGTAACACACCATTTTGCTCCATTCGTATGAAATGGTTAGTTTACGTGGGTGTCTTTTTTGCGTCTAGTGTAGATTTATTTGTAATGTAGATATATGTTAAACACTTGTTCATCTCATGAATTCATCAGTAGATAGTAGCAAACCTTTACACATGGAAACACTTCTTACCCCAAGCACCTGAACCACTTACGAAATAACAAAAGCTTATTTCAAAAATTAAAAACAAAGGATGAAAACAATTATCTTAACTG
>MJUU01069195.1:55393-95491 GCA_002080025.1 Modiolus philippinarum
CCCCCATTTGGTATTTTGTTATTACTGAGGACTAACGGTCCGCAAAGCTATGCTAGTGATATCCCTGGGGACTATCTGCTGGGTCAGTAATTTACTTGAGGGCTAACTATCCACAAAGCAATTAAATATCTTAATAGCAGTTGGCCCAGTTCTCGACATCAGTGTAGTTTGAAGCGGATAATCTAACAATTTTACTGAGTTTCTATTATAAATTTTCCTACTTTTTAGAATTTGGCTTCAGTTTGGTTACAGCATAATTGCTGCGTATATACGAAATACAACTTATTTTTGTCATAATGTTCAAATTGACAAAAAAGCTTGGTATTTCAAAATTGTATTTTGAAGTTCATACTGTAAAGTAAGCACTAAAGCTGCAGGACGCACAAGTTACAGAAAAAAAACTCTATTTGATGATAATGAAATTTAATTTGCCATGCTGTGATAGTTTTACAGATAAAAGCACATTTGCAGTAATGATTACAATTTTCTCTAACATTTTATTTCAGATTTAATATCTTATTCAGATGTATATAAACCACAAAATGAGGAATGCATTTGAAATTGTAATATCGTTACGTAATATGCAATCAAACTCATTTCGTCGACATATTTGGGTATGTTGGTATTAATATGAGGCCACAAAAGGATGACGAAGTAAAAGTTGTGAAGACTAAGACAAGGACCATTTTATTATCAGGGAGGGCCTGGTATTTTTTAGAAAAAATTCCGGCCCGAATTTTGCTGTACAATTCTCAGACTAGTACATTTGTCGAAAAAAATAATAAGACCCTTTCTCTGTTCATTAGAAAAAAGCCTTGCTCAACAATTTCTTCTGGCATGATGCATATGTAAAAAATTATCGGGTCGATTGAAAACGCCAGCCACCAACCTCCAATGAAAATCAAATAGTCCGTGCCTGGCTACTAAAATGACATGTGTAACCTCCAAACTTCATTTAAAATTACATGTAATTACAGAACAAAAATTAAAACAGACATGGATGTTTATTGTTATAACATAAACACCTGCAACCGAATACAGAATATCTAGTCCGTAAGACATCTCCAAACTCAAAATGAAAAATAGAGGTAGAACCGCTCTACGACTGGTTGCGGTTTGCCATTATCGCCGACCAGCGACTCAAGAACCTCAACTCTTTCTGTTACAATAAAAAATATTGGAGATATTGTTAATTTAGTCTCTTCAGTGCATATCAAATCAAAACATTTGAAATCCATATACTAAAAAATGTGTAAAAGCTGACAAAGAATAAATTACGAATACGATCTAAAAGTAAAGCAAAAATCAGCTAAGGACAGAGCTATGCGAGAGGGAGATACTCCTTAGTTTTGAAAAAAAAAATGTTAAATTTAGATATTGCAAGTTTCCAAATAAAATCGGCTTTTGGGCCAGCACCGAAGTACTGGCTACTGGGTTGGTGAATACCCTCTGGAACTAGTAGTCCACCAGCAGAGGCATCGGTCCTGTGGTAATAAATAACAAAATACCGAAATTAATGTGAATTTAGTTTCTGCATTTCAACAACTTAATGTCTCTTCAGTACAGATCATATCAAAACATGTGGAAATCAAATATTAATATATAAACATGGTCCGAATTTTTGTGTAACATTTCATACTGCTCTCATTTTTGTCTACATGTATCTGTGCCAAATATTAGGTACCTGTATGTACTCCACCATTATTTATGTGTTTCCAGATGAATGCCAACATACCTATTGTGTGCCAAATATTATCTTTGCCAACAGACCAATTTAACTTGGAACCATTAATCTGAAAGTTGTACTAATGAAACTTCAGTAGAATTAACCGTGTGCAAGATTTTTGTTTAGAGTAAGTGAGAACCGAACCGTAAGTCCAAAACGAATAATCTAAGGACCATGGCAACATCGGAAAAAACAAAGACATAACATAAGCACAGCACAAAAAAATGAAGACTCACACACAAAGAAAGATGAACAACACGGACCCAATAAAAAACCATTGGTGAGATCAGGTGCACCGGTAGAGTAAGCATCTCCTCTTTCTTCTGAGACAACCGCCGTGTTGACCATGTCAAATCCGGTAGAGGAAACATCAATCTTAAGCTTTTAAAGGGAAATATCTGTTGTCATGTGGGAAACAGATATCCCATAGCTGTCCACAACATCGTGATGTCGACAGTAAAACTTCTGGAGTAATGACTTCAAGTTTTGGCCAACACACCCTTGTTTAAATAGCATATTTGTGAGTTACCGGGCTCTATCAAGGAAGTCACTGTTTCGATCACAGGCCCTTCAGCAGCGAATGAGTAGGGAGATGTAAACTCAATATGCCGGCGCTTTACAAAGAAAAGGAAAGTTGACTATTGGAAAAGTGAAGTCATCGCGTTTGTCATACAGCTTAGTTTTGAAGGCCACCTCTGTTGTCAATGTCAAGATGAAGGTCAAGGAATGAGGTCGATGTGGAAGTGTCTATAATATCCTTAATTGCGACCTCTTTTGGATAGATCAGATGAAGAAAATCACCAAATCGAGTGTTGTATAGTGACAAAATATCATCTTTATAACGGAAGCTAATAAAATAAAAGAATCGGGCTAGTTTTTTATCCTATTTTGAAGAAGCCCTGCAATGCATTCACCCTCATAAAAGTGGAGAAACAGATCGGCTAGAAGAGGTGACGTAAATGATGAATTTTCAAAAAGATTATACGTTTTGCTAGAAAATAGAAATAGACAGACTCAAAATATATACAACAGATTAATACACAATAAAGGTAGTCTTGGAAAAAAACAGAAACTTGCAAATGTTTTGTGGACAAACAAATAAGTACCTATATTACAGATAATCTTTAGTCTGCAGAAGGCCTTTTTCGAATACGAATGTTTTTTTATTTTCTGTATAACGTAACGATAAAATCAACAAAGGATGGATTTTTGCACGAAAGATAATATACCTTAGTTTTATAACATTTCCTAATGATAGATATTGTTTCTTTTTCGGGCCAGGAAGTACTCGAACACTGGGTTACTAATTAGTAAAGTACCGAAATAACGTTTTCAGTAGCAGTACTGTACAGCTATTGTGTTATAAAAAAGATGAAAAAATTGAAAACCAAGTCACAAAATTCAGCGAAGATGAAAAATTGAAAATCAAGTGACAAAATAAAGCGAAGGTGAAAAAAAATGAAAACCGAGTGACAAAATATAGCGAAGGTGAAAAATTGAAAACAAAGTGACAAAAATATAGCGAATGTGAAAAATTGAAAACAAAGTGAAATGTATTGATATTAATTTAACTCAGTGCCGAAGTTATTTCGACTTATTATGTTTCTTCGGCGCAAATTAAATCAATACATTTTGGAAGCTTTAAATCGAAAGGTGTAAGTTAATAGAGTACATATCTAAACGGAAAGCCAAAAACAGCAAAGGGCAGAGCTTTATACGCACGAGACACTCCCTGACTTGTAAAAACTTTTAGATATTGAAAGTTTCGAATTTAATCGATTTTGATACCATCTCCGAAGTAATGACTGGTTGGTGAATACAGTCCACAAGAAGAGGACACGCCCTCGGTAATAAATGACTATAAATACTGAAGATAATTGCAAATTTAGTTTCTGAAGAAGGTCTGTTCAGTGCAAACCAAATGAAAGCACGTGGGACGCCATAAACTGAAGGACATATAAAAGCTTATGATGAAAAAATAACCAATAAGATCTAAAACCATTGCATGCTAGACTTTATATGTCTACGTTTAGCGGCACAATCATTCCTTGCTTGTTTTACATAATTATATAGTCTCATTTTTGCATACTCTGTCTCTGTTCCAATTCCATTTACAAGTGTTTTCAATACTGTTACAAGAAAAGGGTAAGTCAGTCATATTCTAAATATAGCCCATGCAGCAATGACTATGATTTAAGGAGCATTACTCTCATTATACAGTAATTAATATGATGAAAATATCTGAACAGGAACAAGAATTTAACATAATGCACGTGTGCATGCAGATATAGGAAAAACAGGTCTGATACACGTGGAATTACATATTAACATTGTTCTATTAATTGAATGTGGGTTGTTAGCTTTGCTTATATACATTAAGTATCTATATAATGTCTGCACATAAAGTGTAATGCATCTTTTAGTCATAAACATCAATTCGTGAATGGATCAGTGTTGAGAAAATAATCATTTGTCTCATTTCATGGTCCATTTGCATAAACGGTGCATTACTACTCGTGCTGTCCACAACAATGTTGGTATAGGTCAGTTGTGGATATATATGGGTATGATCACATTTTCTACTTCTTGGTAGAAAATGCCATTTTTATTCTTTTTTTTTAAATGAAAATTTGATTGCCACACAGGCTTCATGACTTATTTACTCTTCTCTAATGACTGATTTTGAATAACGATGTGCTGCACATTGCTTTACTCCTAATACACAATCATCAGCAGTATAAGTTTAAAATAAACCACATATTTGACGAATTGTCATGATCCTAAATCCAAATTACGTGCAAAATCAACGGAAAAAAGTAAACTGCCTTGATTTCACTTGGTTAAACCGGTTTTATTTCGAGTCAGTTCCTCCATTCTATAGCGGGAGTGCTTTGATTTTGCGCCAGTTAGTGTTTCATTCAAATATTTCAGGTTCATCTCAAACTTCGCATTTGTGCAAAATACATGTAAATAATGTAGATGAAACTAAAACAAATAACTTAAACATTTATATTTTCACTGCATGTATTTATCTCTTCCTCAAACCTGTCTCCATTACTCACTACTCAGATCGAGGTATAAGCAGGATTTCCAGCAAGATATTTTACTAAAACGTTAATAGGGCGTGAACAAATGGCTGAACCGCAAAATATACACCATAAGAGCACTTTTCTACATTTTCTATTTTAACAGTAAATTTATAGTATCTAAAAATTGCCATTTCAACAACTTATGTCTCTTAGGTGAAGATAAAAACATTTGGAAGACCAGAAACAAAAGTTTGTCACATTTGGATTAAAACTTCAAATTTACAGAATCACACTTATTTGATTCAAATATCTTTAAGATAGGCATAAAACACACGAATCTTAAAGATAAGCCTAAAACATGATAAATATAGTCAAGACTCACACAGATGTATTAAATTTCACCTTTAATTCCAGCACATATTCAAAGAATGTGTATATTCAATAACTAATATTACCAAAGTTATTGTTACTCATTAAATTTATAGTTTCTAAAAATGGTCATTTCAACATCTTATGTTTCTAAGGTTCAAATAAAAACATTTGGGTGACCGGAAACGGAAAGATGTTCAAAAGCTGTTAAAGAACAAATCACCAAAATCGTCAAAGTAAAAATTAAAAAATCAGCCCAAGACATCGCCATATTTCAAAACATGATACCAAACATCTTCCCTTGACCTGAGTTTGATCATTCCATATGCCGAATACTAAAAATTTAGAAATATAATGTATACAAGTTGGACTCAAATAGTATAGTCTGACCTGAACATCAATGTTCACTAATTATTATTCGAGAAACGTTGTGTTAAAGTGATTTATCCACATGCTAAATATCTAAAGCCTAGCCAAGTATAGCCCGGACAAAATTCGTTACAGGACCGAGCCAAATGAACAATGCATTTGCGTTTGCCACTTTTCTTGCCTTTCCCGAGGCTTTGTTTTTCCTTTATTTTGTCTCTGCAATATTTCCATGTTATTGCCCATCAGTATGACTTAGTAATTTCTTACTTGGCAAGGAAGTATGTGGTTACCTGGTGCTAGGAGGATGTCACTGACAAAAATGTAAGGAAGAGTGTAATCAGCTAGATTGTCTCTTCTTAAAGTCTTTTTTAACAATGTACTATTTATCATAAAAGTTATTAATACATAGAATGCTTTAAATGTCATTAAATAAAAACTAAAATGAAGTTCAGGGAACAAAGGCGTTCATTCACACTGGTATTTTATGCTGACTATTTCGGCAGAATGGTGAGTATCAACACCTGCATTATATCTGTAAAACATCTTAAACGATGCAATAAATTTACACACATACTACTTAAGAAATTCTGTATCGTTGCCGAAATTGGTAAGCGTGCTCACTTTGACTGTAGGAGGTTGGGGTTGAGTTCAGGTCTAAATGTTTGTATACATAGCCAAAAACCGATAAGGTCAAGGTGACACTTTGACCTGAACTTCTTATGAAGGGATATGGAGTAACTGCATATGAGACAAAGTTTCTACGAGTATATAGTAAAACAAAGCAATGGAACAACGCTTTTATTGTTGTTCTTCATCTTGAAGTCACCATGAGGCCTTTAACAATGAGCTTTGCTCATACCTTATAGTGAGTTCAAGCGGAATTCATTGTTAGGTGTCGAGTAACGTTACATGACTTTGTACCCATGCATGGATGTGGGATCGTCAACAAACATAAAATTGACAGGAAAAGTGTTCTTACAATCTCTATCAAACGTTGCCCGACAGAAAGACTATAACAGAAGAAATCACAACACTTAAACACTTAAAAACACTTAAAAAGCCACAGGACACTCAACGAGTCAAAAATTTAGTTAGAAAATTTGGCATCATAAAATCATGAGATATATGACACAATATCGGTGTATCATCCATCACAGGACTTTTTCTCATATGGTCCCCGTTAAAACATTAATTGATTAGGTCCTCACTTCAAGTGAAGTAGTTTGGGTTGTTGAAGTTGAAACCATGTCTGGATCCTGTTAAAATGTGCATTCCTCCAGAATTGGCAATGCTTCTCTTGCTTTTCGTAATAAATTTTCATCTATATTGTAAATCAACTCTCACAACAATATAGCTGGGGAATTTTGTTAAACACTTATCATTACAAATCCATGCCAAGTCATCAAGATATTTCAGAATCATCAGTACAATAATAAAGAGAAAAATGTGGAATTCGATTTTACATGTCATTAAGGGTAGGTATACCAGCATATGTACTAAAGAGTAGGCGTCAAGAATACCGCTTAAGTGCACGCTAGAGGCCTTCTTGATCTCGCTTGAGGGGGTGAATATCGTTCACCTCTAGTTGAAGACCTTCAGGCGACATCAAGATGTAGACAGGAATAAAAGCCCTGTCCTTGATAAACTGGATATTTCTATGTCATTGTATGTATCGTGTGCGTTTTTGTCACATGTACATTAACTCCATATCCTTTCATTTTGCCTATTTGCTGCAGAGTTTGTCTCTCGTGCTGCGTGGAGTCCGTAGAAAGTCTCCCCGTGCTTGAGATGTATGCTCTTATAATTTTACAGTTATGGCGTGTTTGTCCGTGTGAGAATTTCTCATACGTTTACTACTTCATTTATTTTTTCAATTTGGCTGTTCAATATTTTCATTGTTTTTACTAAAATGTTATAATCTGTACACTCGACTATTTTTGCCCTTTCAACCAAAGTTACACTGCAAGGTTTGCCTACATCCATTTCGATGTGCCCCGTGTTGTCTGTCGATGTTGTTTTTGTCCTTATTTTTGTCTTTCGTCGGGCTACTTAATGACAAATATTTGTAGGCATACATTGCCCGATTTTACCTTTTTTTTGCCATTGACCGCTCCCGACATGTGTTGCTTCAATGACATATTTTAGCTGCGATCGATGTTGCTCAATATTTTTATTCTCTTCGTGTAACCCTGGTGCTTTCAGCTGGATAACCCTGAGCATCGCCCAAGTTGGCACTCCATGGCGGGTGGGGAGCAAGGGAGTGACCTTGACATAATTTTTGTCAAGAATACCACTCAAGTGCACGCTAGGGACCTTTTTGATCTCGCTTGAGGGGGTGAATATTGTTCACCTCTAGTTGAAGACCTTCATGCGACAACAAGATGTAGACAGGAATAAAAGCCCTGTCCTTGATAAACTGGATATTTCTATGTCATTGTATGTATCGTGTGCGTTTTTGTCACACGTACATTCACTCCATATCCTTTCATTTTTCCTATAGCACAGCAACTATAACATGGGCATCTTAGGACAAAAGAAACAGAGGAGGACTTAGGAAAACTACATAAAAATGGATTCCATTCATTACAAGAAGTTGATAAAAATCAAATAAAATAGACAAACTTATATGTGGCACGATTTACTGTGGAAATTAACGGAATTAAGATAATAACAAAATTACCGAACAGAAATGTCAGGGGCCGAAATTTAAAAGCAATAAGACAAAGTAGGGAAAACAAACAGGAAAATGTAAATCGTGATGGATCTGACTTAGTTCAAACATTGCAAAACAATCTTTGTGTGAACCATTGTGCATTCCAGTATCTGACTTAGTTCAAGTATTGCAAAACAATCTGTATGTGAGATTGAATTTACCCAAATCTTTGCTTCTGTGAGCCTTTGTGCATTCCTGGTGAAATTCAGTAATGTAAGAACGGGTCTACGAGTAGATGGGTACATTTCGTTCCAACTGGTATACCTACTTGTTGTTGAAAAATATAAATAAGCTATTAGAAATTACTTCTATTTCTTAACTGAAACTTGAGAGAGACACACTGCACATACATAACTGTACAAGGCAATAAATCTAGTTAAAGCTTGTACATGATGATGTTAACTCCATTTTGAACTGTTGGGAATCCAACAGACTAAGTTAGTTAGTTATTAAAGAATGGAAAACATGTGACAGTGTAAGCGGGTTGTTGGCTCTAAGACTGACAAGACAGTTTCACTACTATAGTATATACCCTCATCATCTGAGTGTGTGTGTGCTTGTCTCCATGTGTGTGTGTGTATCTCCATGTGTGTGTGTGAGTAGTGTATGTATTGTCCTGATGTTTTTTACCTGGTCGCAGCACTATTTAACTGCAGGCACTTGTTTAAGGGAAGATTTCAGAAGCATTCGATATCCTCGGGTTTTAACCACTCAAACAGGGTTAATTTTTTTTCACATGGATAATATTTTACTGGTCATAGGTCACTTTAACATGCTTAAAATAGACAACACGCAAAATTTTATCAACTTCCAATTATATTTTCATATATTTTAAGGCATAAAAACAGCTAATAGAACATGAAGGAAAATTCTAGAGAGAACTGTTTCCCTCCAAAATTTTGACGTCTCATATCTCAAAAATTCTTACATGGATTTTCAAAATTATTTGCTCATGTTGTTCTTTTAGCAAAGTTCTTCAAAACAAAAGGTCAGAATTTCAATTCTAATTACAAAATTTCTGACACTCGTGCTCCCTTAAGATCTCTATATCATGTTGTTTCCCTTGACATCAGCTTTCTTTATAACTTACATTCCCAATATTTATGGAAGCACAATATCCATATGTTCTTGACCCTAGTTTCCCCTTGTAAGAATTAAGCCTATTTTTATAACGTTATCTAAAATCAAATCGACAAATGATCATCTAGTTATGAAAAATGAATAAAAATACAATATTTCTGATAGGAAAACTCGCTTCAGTGGGACATTATACCGCTTTATCATCTGTAAATAATACTTCTTGTAGACTATTTGGATATTAGACTTGCAAACGGAATCATCTCTGCTGGGACGTAATCGTTAAATGAACCATTGATCTATTAAAACATAGATTTGTTACAGGAATTTGGGTTTTATCTACAGATGTATTATTGATAACGTTGATTTATTAACTACATATTGACCTCTTTTTATTGACTTTCCTTCATAATATGTTTTAACATAATCCAACATATCTTAATGTTCAAAATACAATACAAGACACTGCGTACAAAATTGTTTGTACTTTGAAGAACACGATAAGATAACCAAGTTTATTTTTTACATATTATTTATCACGAGAATGTATATCTTACGGGGATAAGGGGTTAAGTAAAAAATGACCAGGGGAGATATGTGTCGATAGCATGATACATCCATAAAAGTCCATATAACATGCTTTCATTCAATTTGAACTGAAGGAATTTCCTTTTTGAAAAATCTCTTCCTTAATTACGTGGACGATCATCTGTGTTTCAGATCCTTTTGGTTAATTTTAATCTATTTGCAATACCAGCCTCCGAAAAAAGTGCAGTTCCAATGTGATTCTATAAATTGGAGGTTCCAGTCGATTTTGTTTTATTAAATTCTGATCGGCATTTAAAAAATTATCACAACCGGAGCCACTACTGGATCCGCCAATGAGCATTTGAATATCTTATGAAACATTTCTTTGTATCAAATTTTATCTGCAACAATGAAACATAAATTGTTGAAATTGAAAACGGAAGACCTCTAAACAGTTTTCTTTATCTGATATTTTGAGTTTGCTGACAATCCCGCATGCATGACCAAAAGACACATGGATGTGGCGTTGATCGACACCTTAGAAGTGAATTCTGCTTATGGCCATGTTAGTAGCCGCTTCAAGTTACTATGCTGAATGACAATTCCTCATTTTTGGAGGTCATTGTGACTTCAAAGATGATGAACAACAATATTGTTCCTCACCATGTATTGTTAAGGATTTTGTACCACGTACACACCCTTTTATTAATTACAATAATATTAATTTCTCTAATGATATGTCAAGTTTAAACTGGTTTTGACCCGTTAGATAAATTTTCTTTATTCAACATATGTTGAATAAAGCCCCGTGCTATTTCCCGCCAAATCTTTTCGGAATACTATTCTCGGTGTTTATCATCTATCATTAGAGAAAAAGATTACACCACTTTATCCCGTTTATTACCATATTTTATCCACTCTCGATAGTTAAATTTTAAAATTTTAAAATGCTCGGCAAGCCTCGAAATTAAAATTTTAAAATTTAACTATCTCTAGTGGATAAAATATGGTAATAAACGGGATCTTGTGGTGTAATCTATATTTATTATATACAATCGATACTGAATAAAATATTTGAAACAAGAAATACACAATTTAGGTTTTCTTTAGTCTTCATTTTTCAAAAAAGTCGACTTCCAACAAATCCACTTTGACCATTGATATCGCTGACAATATCCCCTCTTGATGGAAAGTAATCTATACAAACATTATTACCCTTATACACTGTTCTAATTATAGTTTTAGATGATGTTGCCAGAAACCCTTCATACCTATCACCTGAACAGTCTGTATGTAAACTAGCTGTTGTATTGCCATTGATCATAAGCCTTGTGAAGATAGAGGAAGCATAATACCCACGTATTGTCCAGGAAAATAGATATGTGCCACTTTCAGGTACCGTAAATATCCCAGTGAACGGGTTGTAGCCGTATCCAATGTTAGTATTGACGGAGTCGAAAATTAGCGTTGTCTCTTGTTTAGATTGGTTAAAGGTTCTAGACATCACTACATCAAAAGCCACATTTTGAACCGCTATGCCTGTTATAATAAAAAAAATGAATTTTATAAAATCTTCTATAGAAAACATCCATTTGTGCAAATGGCTGTCGGATTTTACTTCAAGGACACCATCGCACAAAAACAATTATATATACTTCATTATATTTCAATTATATAGTCGATTCTCCATATATGGGTATGAAATTCTTATGTTAAAGTGTCAGAAAAACTTTATGTTGGACAATTAAAGCTTGTGCTTTACCAGAAGATGCTACTATAGAGTTAGTCGACAGATTAGCGGTGAGCACTCCTTTACCCATCTTACCAAATTACATTTTGTTTTAGATAGTGGTCTATGAGATAGTAGTCTAGTTATATTGAGTTTTATTCGTATGTTTATTATACTATAGGTAAACGGGACAGGTAAATGGGAGGTTTGGGTACCCAAACAACAAACAAATGCTTTATTGTCAATCAAGACGCCCCAAAGAAGCTGGACAATCACATGCTTGATTTAGATACAATATAAACCGGTTTAACCATACCACTGGCATTTGCTATGGTTTATCTTTTCTATTTATTTTGCATAGAGTGCCTTTTTGTTGCTCACCTTACCAACACATTATCATACATATCATATAGAGCTGCGTGCAACACTATTATCTATATACCTTTTTGTTGTTGTTGTTTTATTTTTTATTTATATTTCTTTTCATTATTTTTTTTTTCATTATTATTTTTATTTATTTATTTATTTAATTATTTTTTGTTTTGTTTTGTTTTTGAGTAGAACTCTCAGTCTTATGCGTCAAATGTATACTATTATACCTCTATTTTCTTGCCTATGAACAATCTCCTTTAATTCTTTAACTTCATTCCTCAGCTCCAGAATATCATTTTTACAATTTGTCTGAGGTATATCCTTTGAAAAAGTAATGGCGCATCCCGTTAATACAAATAAAATCGATTGGAACATGATTGTAGATTTTGGTGTACGAATTATGTCTGTATAGTGTTTATCAATTTTCTAACTATCATTATAAGTACAAAGGATATATTTTATCAATGAACTAAAATTCAAATTTGGTTAGTAGTTTATTTTATGTCGGTGATATATATAGGTCTTGAGTCTTGTCAAAACTTTCATCGTTTAAACAATCCACATCGGCAGCCTAAAGGACGCCTGAATAAATGAGTTCAGAATTATTTTTAAAGAAAAAGGGTGACATACGATATTACTCTCCAGTTAATTATTGGATTTAAAAACTCCACACTAAATTCAATAAAATTATTCAGAAGACGAAATTATCAAAATCATTCAAAGTATAAAAAGAATCTCTACTGACATTTGAGTCTCTTCCATTTAGAAGTGTTATAGGTAATTAAATATTGTAAATATTTTTAAAATGCATTGTATTCATTGTGTTTTTTATGTAAGGCCTTAATATAATGTAATTTTTTTCCCTAGTTATGTAACTTGTTTACAATAAACAATGGTCAAGGTTATTACACCTTAGAACATGCAGAATTTTCTAGAACTTAAATATTTAACACATTGGAAATTTCTGGAACAATCTTTCACAATCATATTAGTCATGTGATTGTAAGTTAATATAGGGTGTTCTAGATGATTCTTGTTAAAGAATTTTCTATATATATTGTATGTATAAATATAAGGTAGCAGAAAAGGGTTTAGGTGGTCAGTTTAATAAGTTTAAACAGGATTATTACGCAAATCTTTTGTATTAGAAATCGACATCAGTTATTGTGAATCTATTATTAACTATTTAGTGAGGATTATAAGGAATATTCATCTGGACATTTATTGGTGGAATTCAGTGGATTATTTATTCGGACTTCATAATTGTCAGATAAGTTATATAATGTATACTTAATTTGTAAAATAATTATTTTTCGTCTTATTAAAAAGTTAATTTGAGCCAAATTTGTTTTATTATTTGTTGACAATTTATAGGTTATTTCTACCTCATAACAGAAGATACAAGGATTGGAAGATACAACCATGAGAAACTATATTGGTGTGTTAAAAAGTTTTCCACTCCCATTTCCTCGGAGAAGTAGTTTTCTGTCTGTTTGTAAAGTTCTCTTATTAGGACGATGCTATGTCATATAAGCTCAGATACCTATGCGTCGTATGCAAGAACAGAAGATATGTAACTAGTAAAGATAGTAAATTGGAAATTTGAAATCCGTCCATTTTTGTCAATATTGAGAAAACGATCTAAATATGAAGCCATCTCCTACATTTTCTTTAGTGTCTCTAATTGCTAGTTGACTTTGATATCTACTTAAACAAGGGTATGCTACTCATAACTTGAAGTCATCACTGAAGAAGTTTAACGGTCGACATCACGATCTTGTGGAATGGTATGGGATATCTGTTTCCCGGATGACAACAGATCTTTCCCTTTAAAAGCTAAAGAGTATTGTTTCCTCTACCGGATTTGACAAGTTCAACGCGGCGGGTGTCGTATAAGAAGCGAAGATGCTTACTCTACCCTAGGTTTTTTAATGGTTCCGTGTTGTTCATGTTTGTATGTGTGCGTGTCTTCATTTTCTTTTCTGTACCGTACTATGCTATTTTTTTCTTTGTTTTTCCGATGGAGCAGTTGTCTTTGGATTATTCGTTTTAAACTGACGGTTCTCACTTACTTTATATATACCATGAAAGTAGTGATTGAAATATGATTTATTTAGTGGAAGAACATCATCAGTACATGGAAAGGTAAAAATTAAAGATTGAAGCAATGTGGTTTTCTTTAAGAAGATTTTGTATATTTGGCTTCATAAGAAAAGTCAAATCAACGAACTAAAGCTGTTGAAGAGAGATATGTTGCCATATAAAAAAAAAATATCCCAAAGAATAGAAAAATCAAGTTTTAATGCTGTCTGAAATGGAAGGATGGATCTTTCAGATTTTGATGATCTTCTGAATTTTAAAGAATCCACATCTGATCGACACCACTTGTAAGGAAAGCTCCTTCGCAATATGTTTGAATCCTTCTTCGACAGAGATGTCTAATATATGTAAGAATCCGATAATGGGGTTTTGTAGAACAAGAAAAACTTGCTTTGCTATTAAAAACACTCTTTGTTTAGTTTTGCGGACGACTCTTTCAATTTACTATTGGAATTAAATTCTACAATTCTAATCCATCATTAAAATTCTGATCTTACCCACGGTTTTAAATTGGGTCTGTGTGTCAGTTTTCATTTCTGCACCGTCCTTGTGTGATGAAAATATATGCTGCGAGACAGCTGAATGTCATATAATTTAGACAGAGTAAGAACGTTTGTGTAGCTGTAGTACGTGGAGAACAACGACATAAAAATATGAAATAAAATTAAAATAAAAAATATATACATACAAGAAAGAAAAGGCCCAAATTTTCGGAGCTAACTGCTTTTGCGAGGGTGAAAAGAGAACAGATACATCACCGTGGACCAAGACACGTGTCAATAATATCGTCCCCAACTAAATATAAGCCATGTAATTGGAATCATATCTTTGAAGTTCAAAATACAGGGCTTATATTTTTAGTTAGGGACGACAGTATTGGCAGGTGACTCGGTCCACGGTGATGAATCTGTTCTCTTTTCACCCTCGCAAAAGAAGAAAGGAGTTTCGTAGTACAAGAAGAACCTGCTATGCTATTCAAAAACTTTTTTTTCAGTTTTGCGCCAGATGCTTTTAATTTACTTTTTGATTTTTTTAGCCATCAATCTGTTTTGTTTTCCTTTAGGATTGCGACCGAGCATGAAGACACGGATCTCCCCTCTTTGTACCGGGCATCAAAAATAATACAAATGCCAATACATTCAACGGTACATCGCTGGATCTGAAGAGTGTTCTAAAAAAATATTTCTTAGATATATCCTCCATCTTGACAGCTGTGAAAGGGGCATTTCAAAAATAGTGCAATACTTGCCATCACAGAAGCAGTGTAAATGACATGTGATATTGAAAACGTTTGACTGAAATCTCGGCTGAACGATTTAATTCATGGAGGTTTTTCCCGTACGAACGGTGAACGGGGAGATATAAGTACATTGTTGATTTTATATGTGTACACATTTTTTTCATTTTATCGATGCTTTACCAGATATTTTTCTCATTTGATTATTTATGTTACCCATAAGTTGAAGCCATCATTGCAAAAGTTTTCCAGTCGATATTGCCATCTTATGGACCACTATGGAATATCTGTTTCCAAAGTGACGAGGAACTTTTCCTTTAGCAGCTTATAAGTTTGTTTTTTCCTCTACCGGAAATGAAATGTTAAACACAGCTGATGTCTTATAAGAAACAAGGGATGCTTACTTTATCGGTGCACCTCATCTCACCCATGGTTTTAAATTGGATTTGTGTTGTTCATCTGGACGTGTGTCTTCATTTCTTTTCCGTGCCGTACTTATGAAATGTTTTTGTTTCTTTGCTGTTTCTGATGCTGTCATTGTCTTCGGATTATAAGTTTGTTAGTCTGACTTTTCGATTCTCACTAACTGTATACCTCTATACAGTTATTGACTGGTTCGAGAACAACAGCTGTTTTGTTAGACCCGAAGACCAAACTGTTGCACGAGGCCGATAGGCTGAGGGCAACAGTTTGGTTGAGGGTCTAACAAAATAGCTGTTGTCAGAGAAACCAGTCTATAACTGTTTTGTTATACCTCCATGGGATGCGTAATCACGTGACGTCGTTAACCAATGGAATGAAGGACGGCGGGCAACAGTTCATCAGCGGGCAACAGTTCAAAAACTGTCGACCGGCAACAATCTTTTCCGACACAAATTGATAAAAAACAGACCAAATGTTAATTATTTTATGTAATATGGCTATATAGAAAAAAATATATACAGAGGTATAACAATATTCCATATTCACTGTTCAAACATAGATTCTTATCAGACAAGGTTTTTTCCCTAAAAATGGAAATGCAGATACTGAAATCTCGTCTTAGGTCATGAAAAATCTTATATTGTCAAAGACCACAACTTCCCAACAACATATCAAGGATTTCACCACCAACCTACTGTACATTTTAATCGATCATATATTTGTCTAGTTTTTTATTAATATTTCAGCATACAACTGGTATTATAATGGGAACTAACTGTGCATCCCTACTTGCCGAACTGTTTTTGCAGTTTATTATTTCCGATGTTGTCATTACCTTTTTTACACTGACGAAACGCTGTAAATGTCACCATCCAACCAACACTCGTTTCTAAGCCTTATTCCTATATTCTGTTCATGTAAAAATCATTGTTCTATCATTGCTTATTAGTGCATAGCAGACAAAAATCCCATAATTTGACTGGATGTCTACCTTGAACCTTTATCTTACGTTGGGACTTATCTCAAGTGATTTCCACGTTACTTCTCCAATCTTCAAGAAAAACAATAAAGCGATGTTCCATTGCTTGGTTTAATCATGTCTTTGTAGAGACTTTGTCCCATGTACATTTATTCCATAACCGCTCATTGTTAATTCAAGACTGGAATTTGCCTATCCTGCAGTGTGGTGTCCATATAACGATTCCCCGTGCGAGAAATTTATACTCTCTATTTATTACAGTTATGGTGTACTTGTTCTTGAGACAATATTTCATATGGATACACACTACTTCCAAATTTTGGCATTTTGTTTTTTATTTGTAATTTCCAAATGTCTGACCATTTTGTTTATAATGTCCACGTCTTTTGTTTTATTTTGCGAAGTTTTCTTGCTATTGACTCGGTGAGTGCCCTGTGGCTGTTTATATGTTGTTATTGTCTTCTATGAATCTATTTGTCGGACAACGCATGACATCAGTTATAAGAACACATTACCAGTTTATTTTACGTTTGTTGACGATCCCGCATCCATGAACAAAGGAGAAGATACGTGAATATAGCGTTACTCGACCATATGCAATGAATTCCGCTCAAACCGTTGCTAGGGGCTGTCTTGAAATTACTATGAGGTATGAGCATTGTTCATTGTTGAAGGCCTCATGATGACTTCAAGGTGAAGAATTGTTTCATTGCTTTGTTTAATCATCCATTTGTAGAGACTTGGTCTCGTGTGCATTTGCTTCATATCCTAGCATTGTTAATTAATTCATTTCATTTTTTCTTTGTTATGAATTAAATTATAGATTTCTCCCTCCCCAGACTGGTTTTCATTAAGTGTTGTTTGGTGAATATGGTGCCCGTGTCTGTATAAGATTGATTCCTTTGGAGTAGTCCATAATAACAGAGTTATCTTTTCTATTGTAATAGTTTTAATTTGAGTTCCATATATGAATGATGACAACCCCAATAAAACTAATTTCCACAAGAAGTATCATTTCTTTCTGTACTAAATATCTAATTTTAAATTCAACAAAATATTAAATGCAAGTGTTCAATATGATGAACCTTTTTCAAAGTCGTTTATAGTGAAAAAAGCAGAGTTCCAACAAAATTACTTTGCCCACTAATATCGCTCAAAATCGCCCCTCTTTGTGGATAGTTTTCTATAAAAACATTGAAGCCTTTATACACTGTTCTGATAACAGTTTTAGAAGACATAGCTTGAAAACCATCATAACGATTTTCTCCACAGTCTACGTGTAAACTGGCTTCGGAATAGTCATTGATCATAAGCCTTGTATAGATAGATGAAGCATAAAAACCACGGATAGTCCAGGAAAACAGATAAGTTCCATCTACGGGTACAGTAAATATTCCAGTGGCTGGATTGTAAGCGTTTCCAATGTTAGTATTGACGGAGTCGAATATTAGTGTTGTTTCTTGTTTGGTTTGGTTAAAGGTTTTAGACATCACTGCATCAAATGCTACATTTTGATCTGCAGCACCTATCAAAAAATAATAATAATATAATAATAATAATGTGTGTGTGTGTGTGTGTTTTTTTTTAATCAATTTTCAAAAAAGCTTATTGTACTATACAGACTCTTTATTTTATTAAAACAATTCATATACTTCAATATAAGTCAGTTCATGTATTCACTTTTCAATATAGACGATTGGTGCTTCCATGGTGCAGTGTCAGAAAACTTTAAGGAGTCAACAGTTGTTTAGATATTGTCCCAAATTGACAGTTTAACTAATTTCACGTCTATTAGCTTTAACTTTACCTTGGATTATTTCTGTTACGGTATGACGGGTGGCGTTTACAGAGCAAGAAATGCTTACCCTTACGGAGCAAGACATGCTTACATTTCCGGAGCAAGACATGACTTGCTTACACTTCCGGGGCAAGACATGCTTACACTTTGGGAACAAGACATGCTTACACTTCTGGAGCAAGAAATACGTACCCTTACGGAGAAAGACATGCTTACATTTCCGGAAATTGACATGCTTATACTTCCGGGGCAAATCATGCTTACACTTCTGGAGCAAGACATACTTACACGTTCGGAGCAAGACATGCTTACACTTTCGGAGCACTTTTTGTCTATCGGTTTTCTGAGAGTAAAACACAATGTGTGTACATGTACTTAAGGTTTTACTATTATCTTTGTGATTTTCATGTTTTTGTTGCTTCGTCTCCGTCCTCCCTTTTTCTCATTTTTTATGTCTGTGGAAATGGCAAAATTTCTGTAACCACATTTGGCCATGGTAAAAGTGTGGACACTGTACCGAAGCATTGCGAGGATGCTTGATTTATGTAATCTACGTATCTGTCTATCCTTCAGTATTTCCCTGACGTTGTTATTACATTACTTTGTACAAATCTAGTTTCTGTAGATGCCTATCTCTACCACTTTTGTAACGGGTAAAATTATATACCTTGTTTGCCTTTTCTAAGAACAATATCCGTCAATTCCTTCACTTCATTCCTTAGGTCCAGGATTTCTTGCAAACAACTGGTCTCTGGTACTTTCTTTGACAACACAATGACGCATCCGGTTAATAAAAATACAAAACATTTAAACATGGTTGCAAATTTCACTGTTTAGTCTATAAAATGTTTATCAATTTTCACACTATCATCATTTAGTACAAAAGGACATATTTAATCTGTAAAGTTGGTTTGTAGTTTATCCGTACATGTCAATGATACAGATTACATATAGACAAAACAGCGACCTTAAACCTTACGTAGATACATAGGGCCAAATATTCCCCCCTATGTCACAATTTGTAAGACTAAAGCGTTTTTGCAGTAATGAAGAGATTATAAAACACAGTTTGACAGAGCCTCGGATTCCATTTGTAAACAGAGTAGACAATTTACTTTACGTCGCAGAATGACAGAGTACCTCTTGTTCTCAGTTAGCACCCCTACACCATAGCCATCTGTGATATTTTCTTGACTACTTTTAAGAGGATTATTATGATTGATGGACACTTTGATAGCTGATTTCTTCAGTCACTGCCCTTAATGGCTTTTCGTCGAGGTAAATCTCTACATGATAGATAGATAGAATAAAAAATATAACAGGAAACACCTACAATGGCCGAAAAACATGCCACAAATTAACAAGGAACTGCACAAGAAAAACCGACAATAAAAACACAAAAGACAAACGTAAACAACGATAGGAACCTGGGACAGCCGGACTTGGTACCGGCACTGGCAAAAGCCAGCGGTAGGGTTCAACCGGTTTATGGGTACCCAAAGCTCCCCTTTCTCTGTCCCGTTTCCCTATAGAATAATAAACATACGAATAAAACCCAAACCAGGTAACTACTAACTCTTGAAAAGGTAAAAGGGGGACAAAACGTAATTTTGAAAGATGGGTCAAGGAGTGCTCGCTGCTAAACTATCGGCTAGCCAAGGAGCCTAGTCTGTTGGTAAAACAATGTCGCACTACGGAAGAAAAATCAAACTCAAAACTTCCAGATGGGTTTGGTAAAGAGTCATCATGTATTTCAGTAGACATCGGCAGTATCAGTGAGAGGCCAGTAGGCGTGTAAAATCCTCAGGGCATTGGATCCCAAAGCTAATTTAACTGTCACGTGCAGAATATCCTGTCGATATCTCCTATTGCGAAAAGAATGTAAGTTACGTCCCAGTTTTTCTGGATTTTTAATCAGTTTCTGGCATTTTTAACAACATTTCCGTAAAATCGAGGATGAGCTGTTTGCGAGTGTCATTATATTTAGATATCAAATGTTCATATCTTCGATGAAGCTTTTTAAATGTACTTAACAATTTATGAAATCTGTAACCTTGCTGCAAAAGTTTGGAAGTGATAGTAAGGTTACGTTCATTATAGTCGTCCAGAGTAGAACAAACGCGTGCGAATCATACCAGTTGAGAAATATAAACTCCGTAGGAATGGGCTAGAGGAACGTCGCCGTCAAGAAAAGTGAAATTAGTAATACTGAAATTAAAATCATCCCTTTTATCGTAAATTTTAGTTTTTATTTTACCAGAGTCAACGATGATAGTTAGATTCAGAAAAGGGTAATATTTGGAATCATTGTTAGCTTTACTAATTTTCAGTTGTTGTCGACATAATCTAAAAACTGGGGATTGCCAATAGTAAGGATATCGTCAATATACCTGCTGTTATCATTGAAAATAGAAATAAGTTGATCACTGTTCTGTATGGCTCCATTTTGTAGTTTTTTTTCATGAGGTCACGTTCGTAACAGAAAAGAAAACGCCCTGCAATGACAGGTGCACAATTTGTACCCATGGGAATTCCAATGACCTGTTGATAAACAATGTTGCCAAAACGAACAAAAATGTTGTCAAGCAAAAGATTAAGATTAAATAGTGATGGCTTATTATAGGGCACAAAACAGTGTAAGAAATCAAAACTTACGGAATCCTGGTCCTGCCAACATGTTCAATATACACAAAAAATACAAATACACCACCGAAAATCTAGTACAAATAATAGATATGCATCGAGAAGACATACCGCCGACAGGGTTATCGTTTTGCGAAATATTTGCTTTGTCCGAAATAATATGGATTGTCTTTCAGACTCCCAAATCACTGCCAAAAGATATGAAAGTTACAGCATAAATTAAAATGCGAGGAGGTTATGAAAATAGACAAACAATGGAACAAAGGGTCATCTTCAGACTGGGCACTCGAAAATCTTGGGATCGAAATCTAAATCTTTGTTGGTTGATTTAGAAAATATCACTTGTATCGAAACAAGTCTGCAGCCCATTTGACGGAAAACTCTCGCAATAACGATTAGTCGTAAGTTCCAAACTTTTCATATTCACAAGTAAGATTTTTTTTCCCGGTAAGTTTGATCTTTTGTCGAGAAGTATAGAGACCTTTATACTGTATAGAGCACGGACATTTGGGAAAAAAAAGATGAACATGGACGCCTGAAATCGAGGCTAAATGACAAAAGTGATGATTTTAACTTCCCAATTGTGAACCTTCCCTTTCATATCAGCAAAATAGCCACCTTTTCAAGAGTCTGTAGAGCTTGTAGTGCATACAGTGGCTTTGTTAAAATGACAAAGAAACTGCTAAATGAAGAATATGTTCAGCCTTGTAACCTTTCTGGAATCCTTTGGCAGTCTTCACGATATCATAGATAAATATAAAAATATTTATGTCGGTTTCACAATGATTTCGGATATTTTGAACTTCTTTGATTGCACATTAACGTTTTTTACTTCCCCTAGATTGGCTCATTGACAGTCTGATGGATGTTGTATACACAACACCTGATGTCAGTATCGGTTACCCTAGATTGGCTCATTGACAGTCTGATGGATGTTGTATACACAACACCTGATGTCAGTATCGGGTACCCTAGATTGGCTCATTGACAGTCTGATGGATGCTGTATACACAAAACCTGATGTTCAGTATCGGGTTTTGAGAGGTCTTTAGTTTTGAGCGTTGCCTTTTTGATCTTGTCTTATATCTTCTGTCTTCTTGTGTTAACAATTTTGCCTTTTCTGGGGATTTTTGATGATGTAATCTTCTTCCGCTTTGTTATTTCTGTCGTTGTTAAATTCAAATTCAATTCCTAGTTTTTAATTCAATATTTTAAAACAGAAGCGAAAAGAGCTCTTCCCTCATAGATTTCATGTTACGAACACAATCAACATGTTAACTAGTCTTACATTATTCAATATACAATATTTGAAATTAATTTAATGTAAAAAAATATTCAAGACACTTTCAATGAAAAACTATTTTCAGGCTAAATGCAATGTAGCATTTTAAACATTAAGAAAAGTTACCGTGATATTTTGATATTTTTCGTCGTCTGTATGCATGTTCACATCACAATTCTAGAATAACCAGATTAAATCCATATTCAAATCATCGAACCTACTTCAGCTATATATTATCAGAATAACATTAACCTCTGATATGATTTCATTTAGAAACATTAATTTCTATATTTTCTGTACAATCATTTTCCCATAAATATGCAATTTCTACTGTTCAAGGTTATTGTGTAAATGGATATGGAGATGAATGTCTGAAAAACTATATATCGACTTTTTTAGGAGATACCCATTTCGATAATTTATGTCTTTATGTCTCTTCAGTACTAGTGCAGATCAAATCAAAACATTTGGAATAATATTATCTAAACAGAAAGCTAAAATGAGGTACTATATAGCCGGATTTGAGGATGAATGTCAATGAGTGAGAGTATTGGGTTTAATATCAAGGCCTGAAACTATATCCAGGGGATAAAGTAATGTGAAACTATATTAATACAATATTCTTGTCAATCACGTCGCTACCCTCCCTTTTTTAGCTCACCTGACCCAAAGGGTCAGTGTGAGCTATTCTCATCACTTGGCGTCCGTTGTCCGGCGTCCTTCCGTTAACTTTTCACATTTTCATCTTCTCCTGAAACCACTGAGGCAAATTCAACCAAACTTTACAGGAATGGTGTATGGAAGGTGCTTTACAAAGATTGCTCATTTTGTTCCGATCCGATAAAAAACATGGCCGCCAGCGCGGAACTTAGGTTTAACATAGGACCCTATGGAAAAAATCACATTTTTATCAATTCCTCTGATACTGCTGAAGCAAATTCAACCAAACTTTACAGGATTGGTGCACTAAAGGTCCTTTTCAAAGATTAAAATAAACAGTGCTGTGCGGCAGTTCGGGTGAGCATAAATAAACAAACGAGTCAAAATTCTTGTCGAACTGCGATAAAAGGTAAAACAAAAAATATATATACATATCAAAATATAAAAGATTAAAAAACAAGCGGACAGAGGTAGCGATTGGCCAAGATCATCGACATTAATGTCTTCAAGGGGCCGTGAAAGAGAAACAGAAATGGCTCAGCCATTTCTGTTTCACTTTACAAAGATTGCCCATTTTATTCTGATTCGACAAAAAACATGGCCGCCAGCACGGAATTTAGTTTAACATTGGCCCTATGGGAAATTCACATTTTCAGATTCTCCTCCGAAATCACTGAAGCAAATTCAACTGAACTTAAGAGGAATGATATATGGAAGATCCTTTACAAAGACCGCTCATTTCATTCCGATCCGATAAAAAACATGGCCGCCAGCGCGGAACTTAGGTTTAACATAGGACCCTATGGGAAAATTTACATTTTCATCAATTCCTCTGATACTGCTGAAGCAAATTCAACCGAACTTTACAGGATTGATGCACTAAAGGTCCTTTATAAAGATTGCTCATTTTATTCTGATTCGACAAAAAACATTGCCGCCAGCACGGAACTTAGTTTAACATTGGCCCTATGGAAAATTCACATTTTCATCTTCTCCTCTGAAACCACTGAAGCAAATTCAACCGAACTTCACAGGAATGATGTATGGAAGGTCCTTTACAAAAATGCTCATTTCGTTCCGATCCGATTAAAATCATGGCTGCCAGCGCGGAACTTAGGTTTAACATAGGACCCTATGGGAAAATTCACATTTTCATAAACTCTTCTGATACTGCTGAAGCAAATTCAACCAAACTTTACAGGAATCCTTTATAAAGGTTGCTCATTTTATTCCGATTCGACAAAAACATGGCTGCTAGCACGGAACATAGTTTAACATTGGCCCTATGGGAAATTCACATTTTTATCTTCTTCTCTGAAACCACTGGAGCAAATTCAACCAAACTTTACAGGAATGATGTACGGAAGGTCCTTTATCAAGATTGCTCATTTCGTTCCGATCCGATAAAAAACATGGCCACCAGCGCAGAACTTGGGTTTAACATAGGACCCTATGGAAAAACATTTTCAACATCTCCTCTGAAACTATTGAAGCAAATTCAAGCAAATTAAAGAAATGATGTATGGAAGGTCCTTTACAAAGATTTCTCATATTGTTGGGATCCGACAAAGAAAATAGCTCCCAGCATCGAACTTGATTTAGAATGGTACATGTACCCATAATTTAAAACATTTTTTTCATTACATGCCCTTAAATTTTTGAATCAAATTCAGTCAAACTAAGATTGCTCAATATTGTTTTGATCTGATAAAAAATAAGAGTGCCAGCACAGAACATATTTTAACATAGGATCCTATGGGATGAACGTCACACTCATCACCTGCTGTAAGCATTTTGTCAGGTAAACGATTCAGGCTCAGCATATTGCCTCTAGTTTATATTTGTCGGAATGGCTATCAAACTTCTGTATGTGTGTGTGTGTGTGTGTGCGAAAATAGAAATGCTACCACATTTCATTTTTCATTATAATAATATACAACTTAAGGATACTATTATAGCTGATAAAAGTTACTGACCTTTTTTTTCTTTTTTTTTCTTCTTTTTTTGTGACAAATATCACCAGTTTATGGTTTAACCGATAATCCGGTTATGAAATAAAACTTTGAGAAAAAGCAAAGCTTTTAATAACATCGTTTTTGTATGTAAAGCACATTGTTACAACTGCCTCATCAAACAACTATTGATCACTAAACACCAGGTAGGGCTAAAAACTAAAGAGTTTCATTTTACAAAGATTATATCCTTTCCAATCACAGGTCATTCATTCTTCCTTGAATATCCATACTAAAAAAGACCTACTATATCTTTATTGGGTACCAAAATTACACAAAAATCAATATAAGGAGAGATACATCGCAGGATCTTCATCTTGCTCAACTACTGAATTGTCCATTGAACTAAGATTTTGTCTGCAGTCAAAGACAGACATCAAGCATGTGAAACTATTTGTGTCCGAAGTTACATAAATCACATGTGGATACTAAAAAATTCGAAGGATTTATTGGAAAATCTTAAATCCTGTTCGTTTTCTCAAATATATTCTCTCGAAACTTTGATTCTCCGAAGTTACATAAATCACATGTGGATACTCAAAAATTCGAAGGATTTATTGGAAAATCTTAAATCCTGTTCGTTTTCTCAAATATATTCTCTCGAAACTTTGATTTTCCCACACTGTATACCACACTTCCTCATGATAAACTAAAATCCCGAATCAAAAGTAATATTCAAAAAGCCTTCGCCGATTCCAAAAAAAAAAATTGTATTAGGTTATAAATCCACATTTTTTCAAAAACAAATTTAAAAGGAAAAGTATGCTACGGTGAAAAACAGGTGTGCAGTATGCTTGATTTGTCTAATTGATAACATACTAGTATTTCTCACATTTGGAGGTACTATATATCAACAGCAGGTTGGCATACCAATGGGCACTAATTGTGCACCTCTATTCGCAGACTTGTTTCTATATTCTTACGTGACTGAATTTCTTCAGAGACTCGAAAAAGATCACAAAATAAAAGATTCTAGATCCTTCAATCTCACTTTTAGATATCTTGATGATGTTCTTTCCATCAATGATGCGTCTTTTGCTAAATGGATCCCATTAATATATCCGCCAGAATTATAGATAAAGGAAACGACAGAAACCACCAGATCTACATCTTTTTTGGACTTACATCTCAAATTTGACGAAAATGGTCATCTCAGTACTAAAATTTACGACAAAAAGGACAATTTTAATTTTAAAATTATCAATTTCCCTTACATAATCAGTAATATTCCAGCTTCTGTAGCTTACAAAGTGAATGTTTCACAGTTGATTAGTTATGTTACGCGAGAGCTAGCACAAATTATACAGACTTTCTCATTAAACATAGTTATCTCCGTGACCGCCTTATTAATCAAGGCTTTAAAAATTCCGTCTCATACGATCATTAAAAAGTTCTTTAATACATATCAGTCCTTTGTGGAAAATTTTGAAGTTTCCATCCGAACTCTCATTCAAGATTCTTTTTTACTTAATGCTGGGATGATCATTTCTTTTGAATGTCTACGACCTTTAAATTGCTACCGGACACTACCGTAATGTAAGGGAAGGTTTGGCATGCCATAAAAACCGGTATAACCCATTTTTTCTTTTAAATGCCTGTACCAATTCAGGACCATTGCGGTCGACAATTTTTCCTGTGGTGTCTACCTGATCATGGACTTCGACTATTGACAAATTTTGTTATTACCCCCATGGACATGTTTATATAACTCCTCAATTAACGAACCCAGGCACATCGACATGATAAACATCCATAGCTTAGCATGCATCATCCGTCCATCGTAAGCAGGAATAAATAAGGGGGTGGACAGGGTAAATAGAGACCGGGACGAAGGAGAGAGGGTAGGAGAAAGTAGAAAAAGTTGAAAGAGAAAGGAAGACGGGTGAAAGGAAAGACGGAGATGGATTAAGGAGAGAGGGGACATGAGAAAGAAGAAAAGAAAAAAAGACACAGGAAATATGGGGAGATAGGCATCCACCTGCCCACCCCCTCATAAGTTAAGTCTGATGGTTTAGATGGTACAAATCTCAATGCTAGATCTAAACTGTAATGTAAACATGTAGTTGCTTGCCAAGGGTTCCATGTTGCAAATAAATCATGGTGATGACTTTAGAATTACGGAGTGTAAATTTCAAGCTTTCTTCCGAATATACAAAACAGCAGCAGTTTCTTATTGGTACAAGTAAAAGCGTTCATAATGTTTTACCCTTCCGGAGCACCTGATGTCACTCTCAGTTTCACTGGAGTTCACACTGTGAGTGCCTTTGTTCTGAATGTTGTGGTTTCTGGTTCTGTGCTTTGTGTCTGTCTGGCGTCATTGTTTTTGTGTCTAACGTCATTGTTTTCTGTGTTCTCGTTTTTGCCCTGTCTTTGGACTTAGATTTTTGTGAATATCACCACTTTGTTCCTTCGGTATTCTACTGCCGTTGTTTTACTAATAAGCATAACATTTGATAAATTATGAAAAAAAAAAGATTTTCACAAAAAGCAATTAGTTGGACTGTATCAGTAATGTCATACAATTTTTAGTATATATTAAAACAGAATAGTACCAACAAACCCACTCTGACCATTTATATCATTTTGAATTTCTCCTCTCGATCCATCTGGATAATTTTCTATATATACTACGTCACTTTTACGTAATGTGTGAATTATAGTCTTGGTAGATGTCGCTCTAAATCCGTGTTCTCCACTGCTGTCTGTGTGCATCGATGCCATTGTAACACCATTTATCATCAGCCTTGTATGAAGTGAAGCGTCGAAATTTTAACGAATGGTCCAGGAAAAAAGATAGGTACCGGCCATTGGTGCATTAAATGTTCCAGTCAGTTGATTAAATCCACCTCCTATATTGGTATTGACAGTGTCGAAATAAAGCCTAGTTAGTTGTCTGGTGTTGTTAAATCGAGCAGACATTGAAACATCAAATGCTATACTTTCATTCGCCAGATCTGTTGAAATGAAATAGAAAAAAATCAAGATTTGAAAAAAATTGAAGTTATGTGAATAGGTTGAGAATCAGACAAGGAATTTTGATAGGTGACACACCATAAGCTATGCAAAGAACCAGTAAGGGACCTGAAATAATAAGTAATGAAATACCAAAAAAATGCAAAATATTTATTTCTCCTTCATTTTTAAGTTCTTCTTTTTCAATACAAATTTTATTGACTTTTAACTTTTTATATTTTGCTTGTACGCAGGGTAGTGCAAAACAAACCAAAAATAGTCATGCAGACGAAAAGTTAGTTGATTAGTTTTTTATTTTATAAGGACATTATGCTTTACTTAGATTATTAATATGAGATTCGGAGGTGCCAATCCATATTATGCGTCAATTGCAGGTTGTTTTGATTGCTAATAAGTGTATAATTAGCAAAAGTTTTACTGTACGAAATTCACCACGGTAGGACTAAGCGTACAGTAGGTAGCGACTAACTAAAAGTCGAACTGTACGCAGGGTAGGATTTTAACTGTACGCAGGGTATGACTATGTTTACAAACGAATTAGCGTATTATGGCCTTCAAAGAGTAAATGTTCACCCTGAATGGAATCTAAATGTTAATATGCAATTGCAATGATTTGATTAAGGTCAGAATTAATAGAATAATGAAAGTCTGTAGATAAAGGACAAAACACCATAAACCACAGTCATCTCATTATTATCATATGATCTAGATAGGAAAATTTTTTCTAGATACACATGAGTTGCAATATTAATTGTATGTGAACATTTTAATTGGAAACGGTGGAAAAAAGAGAAACGTAGCCAATTCAGTATATATATTCCAATGCCAGTCGCCAAAACAGCCTTTTGAAATTTACTGTTTTTCATGTGATGTAGACAGTGTAGACACTTTTGATTGTTGATGACCCCTTTTGCAGCACGAAACCTGTCTATAGAAACTAACAAACAAGACACGCCAGTTCAAGTAGTCGAATCTGACGATCATTCTGTAACTCAACATATTGTCCTTTCTAGTTAATTATAGCGCCAGTGATAGTATGAGAGAGGGGAGGGGTATTTAATCCCGAATTCCCGGACAAAAAACACGAAATCCTTAATTCCTGGTCATAAAATGACCTTTTCCCGAATTCCCGAGTAGCAAGGAATGTTAACTTGACTCACTAGTGGAGTAAAATGTAAACAGTGCGAAAAGACTTGTTTTAAATTTTGATTTTTTTTATTTTATTCCGTAGCGCTACAGCGTTTTACCAGCAGGCTAGACTCCTTGTGCTAGCCGACAATTTAGCGGCGAGCATCAATTACATTTTGTCTTATTCTTTCCTTCTCAAGATTCAGATTGTGGTCTTGGAGTAAGTAGTCTACTTGTTTTGGGTTTTATTTGTATGTTTAGTATACTATAGGAAAACGGGATAGAGAAAAGGGGAGGTTTAGGTACCCATAAACCGGTTTAACCCTACCACTAGTTTTTGCTGGTGCCGGTACCGAGTCAGGCTATCCCGAGTTTTTTGTTCTATTGAAATGAGTTAACATTGCAAAGGACCTTCTACTCATCATTTCAATACAATTTGCCTAACAGTTTCAGAGAAGATGATGAAAATGTGATTTTTCCCAAAAAGTCCAGTGTAAAGTAAAACGTACACTCCAGTGCTTGCCACCATGTTTTTTGTCAAATAAGAACAAAATGAGCAATCTTTGTAAAGGACCTTTAGTACACCAGTCCTATGAAGTTGGATTAAATTTGCTACAGCGGTTTCAGGGGAGAAGATGAAAATGTGACTTTTCCATAATGTCGCATATTAAACTATGCTCCTTGCTGGTAGCCATGTTTTTCATCTGATCAGAACAGAACGAGCAATCTTTGTAAAGGACCTTTAGTACATCATTCCTGTAAAGTTTGGTTGAATTTGCTTTAGAGGTTTTAAAGGAGTAGATGAAAATGTGATTTTCCTATAGGGTCCAATGTTAAACTTTGTTCCTTCCTGGCAGCCATTGTTTTATCGGATCGGAACGAAATGAGCATTCTTTGTAAAGGACCTTCCATTCATTCCTGTAAAGTTTGGTTGAATTTGCTGTAGAGGTTTTAAAGGAGTAGATGAAAATGTGATTTTCCTATAGGGTCCAATGTTAAACTTTGTGCCTTCCTGGCAGCCATGTTTTTTATCAGATCGGAACGAAATGAGCATTCTTTGTAAAGGACCTTCCATCATTCCTGTAAAGTTTGGTTGAATTTGCTTCAGCTGTTCCAAAGGAGAAGGTGAAAATGTGAATATCCCATAGGGGCCAATGTTAAATTTTGTACCGTGCTGGCGGCCATGTTTTTTATGGATCGAGACGAAATGAGTCATCTTTGTAAAGGACCTTCCATTCATCATTCCTGTAAAGTTTGGTTGAATTTGCTTTAGCTGTTTTAGAGGAGAAGCTGAAAATGTGATCTTCCCTTAGGGTCCAATGTTAAACTATGTTCCATGCTGGCCGCCATGTTTTTTATCAGATCGGAACGAAATGAGCAATCTTTGTTGAGGACCTTTAGTTCATCCTTCCTGTGAAGTTTGATTGAATTTGCTTTAGCCTTTTCAGAGGAGAAGATGAAAATTTGATTTTCACTTAGGGTCCAATGTTAAACTATGTTCTATGCTGGACGCCATGTTTTTATCAGATCGGAACAAAATGAGCAAGCTTAGTAAAGGACCTGAAGTACATCATTCCTGTAAAGTTTTGTTGAATTTGCTTCAGTGGTTTCAGAGGAAAAGATGAAAATGTGATTTTTCCCATAAGGTCCAATGTTAAATCTAAGATCCGCGCTGGCGGCCATGTTTTTTATCGGATCGGAACAAATTAAGCATTCTTAGTGAAAGACCTGTAGTACATCATTCCTGAAAAGTTATGTTGAATTTGCTCCAGCGGTTTCAGAGGAGAAGATGAAAATGTGATTTTTCCCATAGGGTCCAATGTTAAACCTAAGTTCCGCGCTGGCGGCCATGTTTTTTTATTGGATCTCTAAAGTTTTGTTGAATTTGCTTCTGTGGTTTCAGAGGAGAAGATGAAAATGTAAAAAGTTTAACGGACGGACGACGGACGCCAAATGATGGCAAAAGCTAAGGGTCAGGTGAGCTAAAAAGGGAATACTCAATACATCAAATAGAAAAATTGTTTAAAGCGTAATGATATTTAATAAACAATACCATCGAATAAAATATGATATCTCCATCGGAAAACAGTATGAAAAAATCTTCAACAATGTACAAAAATGTAGTTTCTGTTATTTGGGGAGTATCACAATGCATGATTAAAAAAATAATAAATAATTAAATACCGAAGTTACTGTGAATTTACTTTCTGCATATGCGCATTTCGACAACTTATGTCCAACCCTGCGTACTGCTTAGTCGCTACCAACTGTACGCTTAGTCCTACCTTGATGTTTTGGTGTACACTAATTCTTTTGGTTATTGTGACTTTATTAAAAACATATACGCTTACATATTTGAGAAAGATAAAGATTAATAGTGTAGTTTTCCTTTACAATTGCCCATATACATATAAATATGGTACACATACCATATAATAATGAAGTTACTTTTCGTCTGCATGCCTATTTTTGGTTTGTTTTGCACTACAATGCGTACAGTTAGTCGCTACCCTGATTGCACGGTGTACAGTTTCACCGGGGGTGTTATAGCTTTTCCATTCAGTTGGATTTTTGCTTGTTGTTTTAAAAGAATTAAAAAAAAAACGACTGACTTGAGGAAAAAAAACATACACGAAAAGATGAATCTTCTCAGGCAAAACACAAACTGACGTCACAGAAATCTATCATTGTACTGAGGTACTAATTAGATTTTAAATCTTAAGAAAAACAGAAAAAAGATATGAAACAGACCTTAAAATATCTTACACGGGACCGTTAGCAAATGGAAAACTTCGACCTTATGTCATATCGTCAAACTAATTTTATGAACCTGAAATTTTAACTAATGGATAGATAAGCAAAAAGCTAACCTACTTTAAAATTTTACTATTCTGCAAGATGCTCAACATAGGACTATTGGACAATGCAAAAGATTTTAAGTTTTCACTGATAACTTTGCTTCAAAAACTAATTGAACATTTAAAAATGATTTTTTTCTAATTTCTATCAAATTGCCTCTGCACAAGATTTGTTTTGATTAAATTTGACATAAAGGAAGAAGCATAAAACAATGTACCGTTATTCAGATGTCCTTGTTTTCTTACTAATGTCCGGAGTATTTCCATTTCCTGTCGTAGTTGTTGTATTTCTGTTTTGCAGTCTTTCTGCAATGCATCTTCTGCAGAAAATACGGAAAACGCAGCAAACACAATCAAAAACCCTTTAAGCATGGCTAATTATAGAATATGTAGAATATTAACAATGTATGCTTTTATCAACTAGTGTATCATCAACGTTCAGGACACATCTGTGTACATTATTTATCTTAATATCAGCTATACTTATTTGATAACACAACTATAATACAAAATTTTTAATGTTTCTTTCACCTCGGGCGTATCGAGAGGGATCAGAGTCATAATTAATCAGTATTACCAAATTTTGCCGACAGAGTAAGCAAATGCACAAAAATCAAAACTAAAGGAAGAACCGTGAAAAAACAGGTTATCTGCTCTGGAAGAGTAGCTATGTTCTGCCCAGCATGCACCAAACTTCCTGACGTCAGTTCTGACTTCTGCCTCAAGAGTCTAAAACCGTATCGATAATTTCTGTACTCATTTTTACGATCAAACATTTGGAATGTAAAAGGATAAAATCAAAATGTGTTTCAACTGTGATAGGAAGCAATCAATATAAAATTGAAGTAAAGTAAGTGAGAACCGAATTGCAGTTTTACCATTTTGATGAATTATATCTCTTCAGTGCATATAAAAATGCGCTATGGTGATCGTGTACAGGATACAAGACAAAACAAGACAGAGGACAATATCTGTCAAAACGGGTAGGCATTAAGAAATGTTTATTTTATTTGAGTATACAATGTTCTTTGATTGCAACGAAATACTCTTGTGACGAAGAAGGTTTTATTAATATTGTATCTGTTTTTGACATAGCTGATGTGCAAGTAAAAATTGTTTATTCCTCTATGAAACACAATGGTATCTGCAATTCAGTTTGAAACAATCGGCGATGTTTATTTTTCCCTTTATGAGACATTTAAAATACGTTCCAATTGACGTGAAAAGGTCATAGAAGCATTTACATTTTACTTTATTTACCTTCATGAACTTTCCATTAATTTATTCACTTTTTTACCTTTTTGGGCCATTTAGGGCTTGCTATATGGTGTGAGGTTCCTCACTGTGTTGGAGACCGTACGGTGACTCCTAGATGCTTTGTTTTGGGTCGTTTTAACCTGGATATGGGATGTTGTCTCCTTGACATTTACCTCATTTCCCTTCTTTTTCATATCTCATATTCATATGCCATATTTACATCTAAAAATTCTTTTATTTGCAAGATTGGAATTGTTTGGTATATGACATCGAAATTGGTGTAAGCTTGAAATTATAGATCAGTCAAAACTCTGTTTTTGGCTATTTCTTTGCTTTAGTTATGTGACATAAAATACAATGCTATGAAATAATTCAACCAAAAAAAAAGGTTAAATATCCCTTGAATTATTTTTTCTGCCTGCCTCTCCGTCTGTCTTGCTTTTTGAGTAACATATTTTTG
The DNA here is from genome assembly GCA_002080025.1 of Modiolus philippinarum. NCBI lineage: Eukaryota > Metazoa > Mollusca > Bivalvia > Mytilida > Modiolidae > Modiolus > Modiolus philippinarum. Next base: position 89,116 of record MJUU01069195.1, read on the forward strand.
GATGCAGATGGGAAAGAGATATTTAGCATTCCTATCGTTGTTTTTTACGTTTGTCTTTTGTCTTATTTGTGTTTTTCCTGGACAGTTCCCTGGCAGAACATTAGCATGTGATTGTAATTTTCAACCATTGTAGATATTTCCTGTTTTTCCTTTATATTTCAAAATTATGTCAATGGAACCGTATTGGAGGAGGTACAATAAGGACATAATTTGGCCCTGTAAAATTCACGAAATTAGAATTCTACAAATAAAGTGAAAAAATTGTTGGTAACTTAACCAGGAAGGTCCGAAACAGATGTTTTAAACATTGGTTTAATCCATTCTAAATTGAATCTTGAATATAATTATATGATTGCGTTGGGTGCAGATGCCTACACGAAATCAAAAGAACTTTTTACTACTGATTTCTAAACTCAAGACAGGTTATACGTTAGTATGGTACCTTCGTTTTGACAATTGGTCGTTAACAAGCTTATCAATTTAATCATAACATTATAGTATATTGATATAAAGTATTTTTCTTCAAAAATATTCAGAAAATCAAAAAGTGTGAGTAGTTTTAAAAGTTCTAAAACTAAAATCTGAAATTAGTGAAACAGTAAAATGCCGTAATAGACAATTCAAGTGCAACTGAAGAAGAATAATTTTTGAAAAAAAACGGATACCCGGCGGCACCAAAAATGACATTGTAAAATTAAGCATCAACAAAAGAAACAAAAGTTGATTTTGTAATATTCACCTTAGTTCTTGTTAGTAAAGGAGAAAATTTACAGCTAAAAATCCAATCCTGAACCAAATTCAATTTCCAATCCTGTACATTTGTTATCAAAAAATTGGAATTGACACAAATTTGGAAGACAAAAACATTAGAACATTTGAAAGAACTTTAGCTACAAAACAAAAACAAAAAGCACTTGAAAGTAACAAAACAAGAGCTATGCAATATAAAGTATTAAACAAGTTACTTTAAAGCAATACGTGAACCCTAGACTGTATAACTTAATGTAGAAATATGTCTAAATTTAAATGTATTCCTAGATACAGAATTATTATTTTACGAATTGGAAGAAATCAAATAATATCTGACACAAGAGAATACGGGTGTTACCATGGAAGAATGAAATAAATAAAAGAAATCATGTTAGATATGATTTTTTTATGAATGGTCACGATGTTACATCGTGTAAGAATGAAACTTGCACAGTCTTTACGCCCAGGTCAGTCAGTACAGGTCAGTTGGATCTAATTTTCATGTGTAGTTTTTTATCCTAGTTCATTTCTCAAATCATAAATTTACTAGTTTGATTTGGCAAATATGGGTTCAGAATTCACTCTGTTTATTATATAATATGGCCTGTATCGTGATCGTGTTTTCCTTTCCGGAACACCTCATGATCCCTATTTTTTGTTGGGGTTTAAATTGTCAGCTTTGTGTGTTGCATATAGTGCTGTATTTGTTTTTCTTTTTTGTCCCAGTCTTTTTCATATATATACAGATCGTCCTGGGAGTAGTCTCCTCGTCCGTGCGGGACCTACAAAGCTAGTCAAGAACGTCAATCACCTCCCAGTTAGTTAGAGTCGTCTCCACACAAACAATAATTTTTGTTTTCAGAAAGCCTTCAGTTGTTGAACATGGAACCGTTTGAGAGCTTATGATCCTTGTGTTGCCTTGTCTTTTGGATTTTATGGTTCTAAGTCAATTACTTCGGTATTCATTTGGAAATCTATCCACTGTTAAATTGGGTTTTCTTGTATATATTGTGATCTTGTCCTCCGCATATCTACTCCATACCCTTTCACTTTGTTTATGTATGTTAAGTTTTTATCTCTTGCCAGGTGGAGTTGGCCCCTACTATTCGTGTATAATTTCTTTTTTTTTCTAATGCATAGTAAGTAAGTAAACTCTTTATTCCAATTTTGGTGCCCACGAGAGGCAAAATAAGTTTTACAAATAAAGAAAGAAAATCTAAACTAAAGATTACAAACACAGTATCTACAAACACGGACATAATGACTAGAATACAAACAAAATAAATACAAGTGAATTATATTATTATAAATGGAGAACCGTTACAGATTAATTCCTATTACTAATTACCACATTTTGTTTTTTCTCATCTCAAAACACTCATAAATATATTTTGATAGATTTATTATAACATCTTTATAAGCCAATTATATATATTTAAGTATCTATCTATATTGTTTTTAACATTATAAATATATTTCAACAAAAAAAATATATAAATTTTAATTCCAATTTGTATAGATTTTGCAACATTTTACACGCCCTCAAAGAGGTACATATCCCATTTATAAAAAAAAAGTAGAACGGTGGAAGCATTTTGATTAAGGCATTAAGGCAAGATAAATTCACCACTGGTAAGTCCAAACTCGCTTTTTACTTTTCTTTTCTTTCATTTACGCATACAGTATAAAAGATTGTGGGAATATTAACTTATAAAATTTATGATTTTAGTCCAAGAATATTTTAAAATATTAGCGATTTTATTTCTTCACTTGATTTTTTTCTACCATCTTATTTAATTATAATACCATAAATGTATATTACATCTATGATAATACAAATGTTGCATTTACAAAGTTAAATATATCTTCTACGCTATAAACAATTTATTGCCACAAGTTTTCACTATGCATGTGTCAAAATAGTTTTCATATAAACTTTAATACAATATAAAATATCGAGGTATTCCAAGTTTTTATGACTTCCTGAAGTATTCCGAATAGCCCATGCTTACAATTATTAAATGTTAAATGTAATAGGCGTGAACCGCTTTACTCAAGTCCTGTATCAGGTATAGGATATAAATCCGAGAATAGTACGGACATGAACTCCATAAGAATTTGGGCCAAATGTGTCGACAGGTATTAAAATGTCTCCTTTTTGCGTGCATTACTTGTGAAATAATATATGGCTTGCATCAACTTGTTTCGCTATTTATGTTACTTTTGTTGTAACAGACAGACAACTGTCAGAAATTGGAAGGTACAAAATGAATTTTTTTAACTAACAGATCTAAAGAATTAAGTACCTCGATTTTTTGAAACACATGTTCAAAGGATCGTGTGAAAGTGACTTAGAATTCATCTTTCCCAAAACTTACATTGCAGCTTTGAACACCTGTGTTGAACACAATCTTTTATAAAGATACCTGGTAAAACAATTAAAGAGGTTTTCTGAAGAAAGTTCAATCAGAATTATTCATCCTTCTCTCCAGATTTTAATTATAAAAACCCATAATTTCTGGTAACATTTAGCGATTATATATGTGATTTCTCGGCGGCATACACCATATGTATATGATAATATATCTAAATTTTTCGATTGCGACGCTTGATGCTACAGATCGCATAATATTGCTTTCACAAATGCCTAACAATAATCAGTCGCGATATAATTAAATTATATTAGTCTGAAACGATATCGGTTTAGTTATTTTTCAAGAATTCGAAAGTCAAACAAAAAGCACGTGTTGATTCTCCTTAGTACTGATTTGATCGTGAAAAAAAAATTATAAACATTGCCAGAGAAACAAACTTAATATGGTACCTTAAAAGTCTCTTTACGGACACAAATATAATACGAAGAATGAGAAAAGTAGACAAAAAATACTACAAATGTTCAATTTGAGGACGGTTCTAATAATTTTATGTGCAAAACTTTAATTTATTGTCCTTCATTCCATCCGTTTGTTTGTTGCTTTGCATAGATGTATATGGGGTGTCTGGTTGTCTTTTCTTTCGTACAGATTTAAGATTTGGTATGTTTTACTGTATTTAAAATTTGATTAATGAAGCACATATAAGGAATATGAAGATTGTTGATGGTCACTTTTGCCGACGATGTTAGAATTGCTTCAGACTAATTTCAATATTAAAAAAGACACGCACATCTTTTTTAATACTTGTATTTTTGGTCTTTGTAAGAAATATTTATTGACAAACTGCTTCTCGGAGAGGCGGAAACATATAACGTGATACTAGGCTCAGATAATGGTCGTCTTCTGCAAATTGCATACAAAGCAGGGTGTATGCACCACTAAAACTGGATGTATATACCGCTAAAAAGGGTGAATGTACCTCTCAAAACAGGGTGCATCTATCGCTAAAATGGGATATGGATAAATTTTCTACTAAAATAGATGCCTGCACGTACCGCTAAAATAGGATGTATGTACTGCTCAAAAACAGAGTGTATGTACCGCTAAATAGCATATATCTACCGCTAAATAGGATATATGTACCGCTAAATAGAATGTATGCACCGCTTAATACATGTAGGATTCATGTGCCGCTAAGTAGGATTCATTTGCCGTCGCTAAAAAGGATTCATGTGCCGCAAAATATGATGTATGTACCACTAATTAGGATGTGTGTGCCACCAACAATGATGTGTTTACCACTAATGGGATGCATTTGCTTTTAAATACCGCAAAAAAAGGATGTATGTACCGCAATTTAAGATGCAGGGGCCGATAAATAGGATTTATGTAGCGGACAATAAGATAAATGTACCGAGTTCTCCTTATTAGATCCTGTTGGTACTTTGTTCTCTATCAGCTTTTAAACATATTTCGGTTTATGGATTTCCAAATGTTTTGATTTGATCTGTACTGAAGAGACATAAGTTTTCGAAATGTGCATATGCAGAAACTAAATTTTTAGTTACTTCGTGATTTCGTTATTTTTCGTCAGTGATTATCTAAAATTGCTTTATCTCGGTAATGGGTGAATAAAATTGGTATCAGAGTGTTCCATCTTGTTCTGTTCTTCAAATTTTCGCCTAAACAATCGCAAAATTCCTAACAATTTAGGGAAAAAAGCGGACTATTCTGTCAATAATTATGCAATATATAACTAAAAAATTATTATTATAAAGATATATAATGGTCACTTATCATAATTTTCTCAACAATTTGTTCTTGATACGCTATTGATTAAATGCTACCGTAGGAATTTGTTTGAATCCGATATTTAGACACCATATTTTTATCATTCTTAATATGCAGAATGTTGTTAAGGACAAATGACAAAAACAAACAAAGCCTTGATTGTAACAACAATCTGGTGCATGACCAAAACATTGCGCGATATTCCACATAAGTTGGCTGCACGTGTTCAATAGTAATGTTATGTAACGTGTAATGTGGTTCGTATAAAACATTAAACTTGGTTATAAATGATAGTTTGATTGACGAATCATTACATTAAAGAGGGTAACAACTTAGATAAAAGAATGATAATGACACAGATAAAATGTCCAACATACCAAACAAACACTAATGACTTTAGTGGTTTTTTTTTTTGGTTTTTTTTGTAACGTATGATTTCATACAAAATAAGGATTGGTACAAAATGTATAGTCCTGAATTTTCAAGTTGTTGCATGTATTGAAATAGCTTCAGTTTTCAAACTTTTATTCAACATAATATTTACCCCAAAACACTTATTTTCAATTAACAATGATCGATGAGTGCCCTGTGGTTGTCTATATGTTACATGTTCCAATGTCATATGACTTGTACATTTACTCCATATCCTTTCATTGGCGTGATATACAGAATAGTCAGAATAACATTTGGAATTAAAAAAAATAAAATGCGAAAATTTGAAAGTATGATAGTGTACTAAAATGAGATACTATCCAAAGAACAGGTAAACCATTACTGAAATATATAGATAGCATACATGTTTTGCATGGGGAATCTTTTATGGACTACATACTGCAGGAGAGACAAACTCCAGTCTTAAATTAACAGTAAAAGAATTTTACTTTAAGACTTAAAAAGATTTAAAGCATTATATTTATCTCAGTTCTTTTAATTGCACTGTTGCTGTTAGCTTTATAGAAGATTTTGAAGAGAAATTTTGAAGAAAAAAAAATTTAAAGAAAAAAAAATTGTAACTATAAAGATCAAAGATTTGAAACGCATCTTCACCATTCTAAATTCAAATGACTCGATGAAGTGAGATTATATACATTATGAAGGTGTTGTTCTTGGTATATTATTCATATGCTTTGCCGATTTATCAGGAAAATATGCCCAACGGTAAATGAGTAACTAAAGAAACAATTTGCATGATGTTAGACAATCAAGGTTGGTTTTTATTATCAGGGTCGAGATAACTAACTGCCAAGAAGAAATTTGCAGTAAATTCGATCATGAGATGGTCATTTCGTTAATGTGTGGCTTAAACAGAGAAATAACATCAAAACGAGTTGTTCGAATGATTTTATTTTAATCTAAAGCGTTGCGCTTAATAAAATAAGCTTTATTTCTTTTTTCCGTTTTTTCTTTTTTTCTTTTTTTTTTTTTTTTTTTTTTTTTTTTTTTTATGTATTTTATTGGCA
>MJUU01069198.1:0-36747 GCA_002080025.1 Modiolus philippinarum
GGCCAAAAAATTTCAAAATGGCCGCCGTTGCCATGGAAACGGAAAAATACCGGGTAAATTGAAAGTGCTCCAAATTGAACGAAACTTCACAGGAAGGATGTATACAAATAGTAGAACACATTTTTGGGCCAAAAAATTCAAAATGGCCGCTGTTGCCATGGTAACAGAGAAAAGGGAGGAAAATTAGAAATGCTCAAAATTGGATGAAATTTCACAGATGGGTTGTCAAGATTGTGCTGAACTCAAATAAAAAGCCATCTCCTGTGTCCATGGGAGGTTTGGGAGACTTTTATGTTTGTATCTAAACATAGGAACACTAGTTATTATTATTATTATTCCGCCTCAAAAATCATCTTGTCCAACCAAATTCTCAGAGATCACTTGCCCAATCAAAATCAAACTTCACAAGTAGATAGATCACCACCCAAAGATGTGCACTTGGGTGTTGAAATTTTTTAAATGACCACCATCATTGGTCACTTTGAACTTTGACCCTAAATCTTATTATTGGATTAACTCGGAAACAGTAACAGATAGCTAATACAATGTATGACAAAAATGTTAGTTAGGTCATGACCGACATTTGTTACTCTATGGTCAACCGTTCAGGAGTTATGCCCCTTGAAAATTTCATCATATCTTTTAAGTATGTTTTTCTCGAAAACGGTAAGAGATAGAAACCTGAAACCTTTTCCATTCATCTTAGGTGATATGTGTTACATTTAAAAATGCCAAGGTCAAAGGTCATTGGTCAATTTGAACTTTGACCCTTGATGTTGTCATTAGATTATATCATAAACTATAATAGATAGCTGAAAAAAATGTATTGGCAAAAATGTGTATCTTGTTTAGATTTACATTTGTTACATTGGGTCCAAAATTATTGGACCAACCGTTTTGGGCCTATGGACCAAAAACCGATTTTTGATGTCTGTTTTCGGGTTTTTTGCTTAAAGCTCAAATACCATTGAAGATAAAAAGAGACATTCCATACAAAAAATGTTAAGGAAGATGTGACCTTCAACAGGAGGTCAAGGTCAAACTTCAGGATCATGGCCAAAAATTTTATTTCACATAAAAGTATCAAAAAATGTACATATTAAGCCTTGATTTTTTATCAATGATGAGAATGTTATGACGCAACTTCCGGGAAAGACCTACAAAATGTTTTTGAACAATTGCCGTAATGGTTTTCTCTAAAATGGGTGGTCAAAATTCAATGAAACTGATATGTATTTCAATGTAATTTAGAATTTTGATATAATTACACACAATAGAGGAAGTGCCTTACTTCATAATGTATAAATAGAAATGATTTTTCTGATGCAACCACACAAAGTGCGTACAGGTTTATAAAAATACTGATATCACTGATAGACAGAATCACGACGAGTTTTAAATCCTTAATTCTTAAATCGAGGACGCATTGTTCTTCAAATAACATTAAAGAATTAATTCTGCTTGAGCGACTTCTGTGTTTGCTTGCAAACACATTATCACTTGTTATTATTATTTTTCCGCCTCAAAAATCATCTTGTCCAACCAAATTCTCAGAGATCACTTGCCTAATCATGATCAAACTTCCCAGGTAGATAGATCACCACCCAAAGATGTGCACTTGGGTGTTGAAACTTTCCAAATGACCACCATCATTGGTCACTTTGAACTTTGACCCCAAATCTTTTTATTTGATTAACTCGGAAACTGTAACAGATAGCTAATACAATGTATTGACAAAAAAATAAGTGAGATCATGACCGACATTTGTTACATTTAGACCGAAACTCTATGGTCATCCGTTCAGGAGTTATGCCCCTTGAAAATTTCATCATATCTTTTAAGTAGGTTTTTCTCGAAAACGGTAAGAGATAGAAACCTGAAACCTTTTCCGTTCATCTTAGGTGATATGTGTTACATTTGAAAATTCCAAGGTCAAAGGTCATTGGTCACTTTGAAATTTGATCCTGAATCTTGTCATTGGATTAATTCATAAACTATAATAGATAGCTGATAATATGTAATGGCAAAAATGTGTGTCTTGCTAAGATCTACATTTGTTACATTGGGTCCACCAACCGTTTTGGGCCTATGTACCAAAAAACCGATTTTTGATGTTTGATTTCGTATTTTTTGCTTATAGCGCAAATACCATTGAAGATAAAAAGAGATATTCAACACAAAAAATGTAAAGGACGCTGTGACCTTCAAAATGATGTCAAGGTAAAAGTTCAAGGTCATGGCCAAAAACTTTATTTCACATAAAAGTATCAATGAATGTAAATTTCAAGCTTAAATTGTTGATTAACTATGAGATTATTATGACACAACTTTTGGAAAAGAACTATCAATTGTTTTTTGAACAATTGACATACTAGTTTTCTCAAAAATTGGTGGTCAAAATTTAATGAAACTTGAATGTATTTGTATCTAATTTAAAATTCTGATATAATTACACACCATAGAGGCCTTACTTCATAATATAAAAATAGGAGTGATTTTTCTGATGCAATCACAAAGGTTAATCATAACTACCAATATCAATGATGGACAAAATCACATTGAGTTTTAAATCCATAATTCTTAAATCGAGGACTCATTGTTCTTTCAAAGAACATTAAAGAATTAATTCTGATTGGGCGACTTCTGTGTTTGCTTGCAAACACATTATCACTCGTATTTTTTGTTATTATTCCTCAATGATTCTAATCTTGTCCACCCATTTTCTCAAAGATGGTTTGTCCAAACTCAATGAAACTTGGCACCATTGTAGATATCAAGCCCAAGATGTGCACAGTGGTCTAAGAATTTCCAAAATGACCACCGTCACTGGTCATTTTGAACTTTGACCTTAAACCTTGTGATTGGATTATCTCAAAAAGCGTAACAGAAAGCTGATAATACGTAATGACAAAAATGTTTATTAAGTCCTGACGGACCTTTGTTACATTTGGACCGAAACTCTATGATTAACCGTTCATGAGTTATACCCCTAAAAATTTCGTCATATCTTTAAACATGTTTTTTCTCCAAAACGGTAAGAGATAGAGACCTGGAACCTTTTCCTTTCAACTTAAGTGATATATGTTACATTTAAAAATGCCAAGGTCAAAGATCATTGCTCACTTTGACCTCGGACCTTGTTATTGGATTATCTCAGAAACCATAATAGATAACTGATTAAATGTAATGGGGAAAATGTGTGTCTTGTTGAGAGCTACATTTGTTACATTGGGTCCAAAATTATTAGACCAACCGTTTTTGACCTATGGACTAAAAACCGATTTTTAGGTCCGATTTTGGTTTTTTGCTTATAGCTCAAACACCATTGTAGATACAAAAAGACATTCAACATACAAAATGTTTAGGAAGACTGGACCTTCAAAATGAGGTTAAGGTCAAAAGGTCAAGGTCACACCCCATACTTTATTTCATGTTGAAGTATCAATGAATATACATATTCAGCTTGTGATGAATCAATAATGAAAAATTATGTCGCAACTTTCTGACGCAATCCAGGTTAATTTTGACTTGTGAATCAAAGCACTAATAGCACTGTTAGACAAAAACATAATGAGCATAAGAAACTAATTCTTACAGGAGGAATAAAAAAATATTTCAGAACAAATTATTACAATCATTGGTGGTAAATATACAACACAGCATTTTTTTCAAAGAGCAATTGAGTATGGAATCTAGTTAAGGCCTTTCCCCTTTCCAAGGGAAAGACCTTTCTGTTTTTCGTTTGATTATTATTAAGGTCTTTCCCTTTCCAAGGGAAAGACCTTTCTGTATTTCGTTTGATTATTAAGGTCTTTCCCTTTCCAAGGGAAAGACCTTTCTATATTTCTTCTGATTATTAAGGTCTTTCCCCTTTCTAAGGGAAAGACCTTTCTGTTTTTCGTTTGATTATTATTATTATTCTCCTTCTTTTCTGCCTCATTCTCGGAAAATTGACTGGAGATATCGTTTTGAAATTTTAACACAATAATAAGGACCATGTCTAGTTGATAAGAAATAGGCATCGGTCAAAAATCTTTTTTCGTTCACGAATTTTCGCCCAAAGTCCGAAAAACCTTGTTATGGGATAAACTCAGAAACCATAAGAGATAGCTGAAGAAGTGTAATGGCAAAAATGTTTGTTAGGTCATGACGGTCCTTCGTTACATTTGAACCGAAACTCTACGGTGGACCGTTCCTGAGTTATGCCCCCGCAAAATTTCGTCTCATCTTTGAGTACTTTTTTCTCGAAAACGGTAAGAGATAGAAGCATGAAACCATTTCCATTCATCTTAGGTGATATGTGTTACATCTAAAAATGTTCAGTTCAAAGGTCATCTGACACTTTAAGAGGGATTTACAAAGTATTACATCAGTCATTAAAATAAACTATCTCTACCTAGGCAGAACTATTGTGACAATTTGATTAAAGAGGTTGTCAGTGTTAACTAATTAGTTGACAAGTTTATCTGATAGCATTTGTTTATCATATATGACATTTTAATTATTTTTACTGTATCATGTTTAAACATCGTTACAAATACCATAAGTTTGCTTTTATTGCACCTTCCCTTTTAATATTTGCATTTAATAAAAACTGCTATGAGAGCGATCAGCACCAATCATTAAGGTCTTTGCCGAAAAGTCTTATAAGATATCACTTTGATACTTGGTACCATTAATAAGAAATGGCCGGGCTTGACCAGACTGACCCTGTGAACGCAATCTATTTTTAGTAACAGAGTTACATCATTATTGTTATTATTCTTTTTCTTTTCTTCCGCATTTCCAAAAAATTGACTGGACATATCCTTTTCATATTTTGGGACAATAGACTAGACCATGTCTAGTTAAGATTTAGGGAACAGTCGAAAATCTTTTTCCGTTCACGAATTTTCGCCCAAAGTCCGAAAATCATTGTTATGATATAAACTCAGAAACCGTAAGATATAGCTGATTAAGTATAATGGCAAAAATGTTTGTTATGTTCTGACGGACCTTCGTTACATTTGGACCGAAACTCTACGATGGACCGTTCATGAGTTAGTCCCCGCAAAATTTCGTCACATCTTTGAATACGTTTTTCTCGAAAATGGTAAGAGATAGATGCCTGGAACCTTTTTCATTCATCATAGGTGATATGTGTTACATCTAAAAATACCAAGGGCAAAGGTCATTGGTCACTTTGAACATTGACCTCAGACCTTGTTATTGGATTAACTCGGAAACCGTAACAGATAGCTGATCTAATATAATGGAGGAAATCTGTGTCTTGTTGAGATCTACAGTTGTTACATTGGGTCCGAAATGATTGGACCAACCGTTTTGGGTCTATGGACAAAAAACCAATTTTTGATGTCCGAATTTGGGTTTTTTGCCTATTGCTCAAATACCATTGAAGATACAAACATGTATTCAAAACAAAAAATGTTCAGCAAGACATGACCTTCAAAATCATGTCAAGGTCAAAGGTCAAGGTCACATCCAAAAATCGTATTTCATGTTAAAGAATCAATAAATATACATATTTAGTAGAATATTGGTTTTATCCATGAATCAATAATTAGAACATTATGACGCAACATCAGGGAAAGACCTATCAATTGTTCTTCGAACAATTGACATACTAGTTATTCTTCTTCTTCTTCTTCTTTTCTGCCTCATTTTTAGAAAATTGGCTGGAGATATCGTTTTGAAATTTTAACACAATAATAAGGACTATGTCTGGTTGATAAGAAATAGGCATCGGTCAAAAATCTTTTTTCGTTCACGAATTTTCGCCCAAAGTCCGAAAAACCTTGTTATGGGATAAACTCAGAAACCATAAGAGATAGCTGAAGAAGTGTAATGGCAAAAATGTTTGTTAGGTCATGACGGTCCTTCGTTACATTTGGACCGAAACTCTACGGTGGACCGTTGATGAGTTATACCCCCGCAAAATTTCGTCTTATCTTTTAATACTTTTATCTCGAAAACGGTAAGAGATAGAAGCCTGGAACCTTTTCCGTTCATCTTAGGTGATATGTGTTACATCTAAAAATACAAAGGTCAAAGGTCATCGGCCACTTTAAAAGGGATTTACAAATCATTACGCCATTCATAAAAATAACTAATTACACATAGGTAGAGCTACTGTGATAGATATGATTTAAAGAGGTTGTCAGTGTTAGCTAATTAGCTGACAAGTTTATCTGATATTATTTGTTTATCATAGATGGAATATGTGACATTTTAATTAAATTTACTGTATCATATTTTCTATGTAATAAAAACATCGTTACAAATACCATAATTATTTTAGACTTGATACAACTGTGTATTGCACCATGCCTTTTAATATTTGCATTTAATAAAAACTGCTATTAGAGTGGCTGTCTCTTATTAATCAAATGTTTTTTTCTTATATTTCATCAATAGGGATCTGACTGCGCGTGTTATAAAATTTCATACATTGTGAATGGAATTAAGAGAAACGGCTGGACATATCCTTTTGAAACTTTAGGACAATACCCTGGACCACGTCTTGTTGATAGGAAATAGGGAACGGCCGGAATCCTTTTATTTTTTTTGTTCACTAATTTTCACCCAAAGTCCGAAAACCCATGTATGGGATAAACTCAGAAACCATAAGAGATAGCTGATAAAGTGTAATGACAAAAATGTTTGTTAGGTCATGACGGACATTCGTTACATTTGTACCAAAAATATACGATGGACCGTTCATGAGTTCTGCCCCTTGAAAATTTCGTCACATCTTTAAGTACGTGTTTCTTGAAAATGCTGAGAGATAGAAACCTGGAACCTTTTCCATTCAACTTAGATGACATGTGTTACATCCAAAAATGCCAAGGTCAAAGGTCAAAGGTTACTTTGAAATTTGACCTCAGACTTTGTTATTGCATTAACTCGGTAACCGTAATAGATAGCTAATTAAATGTATTGGAGAAAATGTGTGTCTTATAGCGATCTACATTTGTTACATTGGGTCCGAAATGATTGGACCAACCGTTTTGGGTCTATGGACCAAATACCGATTTTTGATATCCGAATTTGGGTTTTTGCCTATAGCTCAAATACCATTGAAGATACAAACATATATTTATACAAAAAAATGTTGAGCAAGACATGACCTTCAAAATCAGTTCAAGGTCAAAGGTCAAGGTCACAGCCAAAACTCGTATTTTATGTTAAAAGAATCAATAAATGTACACCTTTACCTTAGAATATTGGTTTTATCCATGAATCAATAATTAGAACATTATGACGCAACATCAGGGAAAGACCTATCAATTGTTCTTCGAACAATTGACATACTAGTTATTGTTATTATTCCTCAATGATTTTTCAAACATTGTCCAAACATTTTCTCAGAGATGGATGGACCAAACTTTATGAAACTTGGAACCATTGTAGATACCAACCTCAAGATGTGCAGGAAGGTCTAAAAATTTCCAAAATGACCACGGTCATTGGTCACTTTGAAGTTTGACCTCAAACGTTCTTATTGGAATAACTCTGAAATCGTAAAAGATAGATGATTAAATGTAATGACAAAATGTTTGTAAGGTCATGACGGACATTCGTTACAATAGGACCGAAACTCTATGGTCAACCCTTCGTGAGTTATGCCACTTGAAAATTTCGTCATATCTTTAAACATGTTTTTCTCGATAACAGTAAGAGATAGAAACCTGAAATCTTTTCTATTCAATTTAGGTGATATGTGTTACATTTAAAAATGCCAAGGTCAAAGGTAATTGGTCACTATGAACTTTGATCCTAGACCTTGTTTTTGTAATAACTCATAAACCGTAATAGATAGCTGATAATATGTAATGGCAAAAATGTGTGTCTTGTTAAGATCTACATTTGTTAGAGAGGGTCCAAAATTATCGGACCAACCGTTTTCGTTTTATGGACCGAAACCCGATTTTGATGTCTGAATTTTGCGTTTTTTGCTTTTAGCTCCAAATACCATTGAAGATACTAAAAGACATTCAAAGTACAAAATGTTCAGGAAGTCTGGACCTTCAAAATGAGGTCAAGGTCAAAGGTCATGGTCACAGCCCTATAGTTTTATTTCACGTTAAAGTATCAATAAATGTATATATGAAGCTTTGAATGTTGGTTTCATCAATGAATCAATAATGAAACCATTATGACGCAACTTCCTTTCTGATGCAATCCAGTACATATACTTTTGAAGTGTTAAACTGTGAATCGAAGTACTACTAACACTAATAGACGAAAAGATAATGAGTTTATGACACTAGTTCTTATATAAGGAATAGAAACAAATATTTCAAAACACATTATTAGTATCATTGGTGATAAATATACAACACAGCATTTTTTCAAAAAGCAATTTGGTATGGGATCTGGTTTGGGTGACTTGTGTTTGCATGCAAACATATTATCACTCGTTATTATTATTTTTCCGCCTCAAAAATCATCTTGTCTCACCAAATTCTCAGAGATCACTTACCCAATCATGATCAAACTTCCCAGGTAGATAGATCACCACCCAAAGATGTGCACTTGGGTGTTGAAATTTTCCAAATGACCATCATCATTGGTCACTCTGAACTTTGACCTCAAATTTTATTATTGGATTAACTCTGAAACTGTAAAAGATAGCTGATAAAATGTATGACAAAAATGTTAGTTAGGTCATGACGGACATTTCTTACATTTAGATCGAAATTCTATGGTCAACCGTTCAGGAGTTATGACCATTGAAAGTTTCATCATATCTTATAAGTAGGTTTTTCTCGAAAACGGTAAGAGATAGAAACCTGAAACCTTTTCCATTCAACTTAGGTGATATGTCTTACATTTAAAAATGCTAGAGTCAAAGGTCAGTAGTCACTTTGAACTTTGACCCTAAACCTTGTTTTTGTAACAACTCTTAAACCATAGAAGATAGCTGATTAAAAGTAATGGCAAAAATGTGTGTCTTGTTAAGATCTTCATTTGTTATATTGGTCCAAAATTATTTGATAATTTCTTGCTATTTAAATGAATGAAAAATACTTCTTTATATATCATTTGTGGTTTGACATTGATAACCTTTACATCAACTGAAATTAGAATTTTATTAGTGGTGTAGGTGATGACAGGTATATAAATATATTTAAATAATTGGGGAAATATAAACCATCTGTTCTAATTAACTAGTAAAATATTTTACCTAAAACAACCAGTGTTATCCATGTGGCATTTATCAATTTTAGATTTGACAGTTTAATTACTGGTATTCATAGAGCTAAATAATTGATACTGATAAAACTTTATGTAACCAAAAAAAAAACACCATGTAATATTTAAAAAAAGAAATGATTATATTATATGATGAAACCCCCGGGATGAAACAGGATATGAAGTTTTCATCTTGAATCAAAGCACAACTAGCACTGTTCGATGAAAACATAATGAGTTGAAGACACAAATTCTTACATGATGAATAAAAAAGGAAATTATTTCAGAACACATTTATCATTGGTGAAAAAATTACAAAACATTATTATTATTATTATTCCTCAATGGATTTTACAAACTTTGTCCAAACTTTATCTCAGAGATGGGTAGTCATAATGACACAACTTTCTGACGCAATCCTTGTAAATTTTGAACAGTGAATCAAAGCACTAATCGCACTGATAGACGAAAACATAATGAGTTTAAGAAACCAATTCTTACATGAGGAATAAAAAAAATATTTCAGAACAACTAATTACAATCATTGGCGGTACATATACAACACAGTATTTTTTTGAAAGAGCAGTTGAGTATGGAATCTGGTTTGGGCGACTTCTGTTTGCATGCAAACATATCATCACTCGTTATTATTATTATTATTCCTCAATGATTTTCAAACATTGTCCAAACATTTTCTCAGAGATGGATGGACCAAACTTTATGAAACTTGGAAACATTGTAGATACCAACCTCAAGATGTGCAAGAAGGTCTAAAAATTTCCGAAATGACCACGGTCATTGGTCACTTTGAACTTTGACCTCAAACGTTCTTATTGGAATAACTCTGAAACCGTAAAAGATAGTTAATTAAATGAAATGACAAAATGTTTGTTAGGTCATGACGGACATACGTTGCATTTGGACCGAAACTCTATGGTCAACCCTTCGTGAGTTATGCCCCTAGAAAATTTCGTTATATCTTTAAACATGTTTTTTCTCGAAAACGGTAAGAGATAGAAACCTGGAACCTTTTCCATTCAACTTAGGGGATATGTGATACATTTAAAAATGCTAAGGTCAAAGGTCATTGGTCACTTTGAACTTTGACCCTAAACCTTGTTTTTGTTATAACTCTTAAACGGTAATAGATAGCTGAAAACATGAAATTGCAAAAATGTGTTTCTTGTTAAGATCTACATTTGTTACATTGGGTTAAAAATTATTGGACCAACCGTTTTCGACCTATGGACCAAAAACCAGTTTTGATGTCCGATTTTGAGGTTTTTTGCTTATAGCTCAAATACCGTTGAAGATTCAAAAAAACATTCAACATACAAAATGTTCAGGAAGACGGGACCTGCAAAATGAGGTCAAGGTCAAAGGTCAAGGTCACACCCCAAAACTTTATTTCATGTTAAAATATCAATAAATACGCATATTAAGCTTGGAATATTGGTTTCAGTGATGAATTAATAATGAGAACATTATGACGCAACTTCCTTTCTGACGCAATAAAGAAAATATTTTAACCTGCGAATCAAAGCACTACTAGCACTGATAGACGAAAACATAATGAATTTTAAACACTAATTCTGATGTAAGGAATAAAAAAACAATAAACTCCGAAAACATTATAACAATCGTTGGTGATAAATTTACAACACAACATTCTTTCATTGAAAGATATGACGTGTCAGTATCCCAACTGAAAATGGACATTTTCAGCTAGATTCACGTCTTCCCGGATTTGACTACCGACTTTGACATTTTCCCGGATTGAATCACCCACAGTGTGACGGGTGCTGTTAACAGAGCAGGACATGCTTACCCTTCCGGAGCACCTGATGTCACTCTCAATTTCACTGGAGTTCACACTGTGAGTGCCTTTGTTCTGAATGTTGTGGTTTCTGGTTCTGTGCTTTGTGTCTGTCTGGCTTCATTGTTTTTGTGTCATTGTTTTCCGTGTTCTCGTTTTTGCCCTGTCTTTGGCCTTCGATTTTTGTGAATTTCACCCCTTTGTTCCTTCGGTATTCTACTGCCGTTCTTTCAAACAGCAATTGAGTATGGAATCTGGTTTGGGTGACTTGTTTTTGCATGCAAACATATCATCACTCGTTATTAAGTCGCCAAAACAAAGTTTGGCGACTTCTTGTGTTTGCACCGTTTCTTATTATTATTATTTTTCCGCCTCTAAAAATCATCTTGTTCCACCAAATTCTCAGAGACCACTTGTCCAATCTCAATCAAACTTCACAGGAAGGTAGATCACCACCCAAAGATATGCACTTGGGTGTTGAAATTTTCCAAATGACCACCGTCTTTGGTCACTGTGAACTTTGACCCCAAATCTTATTATTGGATTAACTCGGAAACTGTAAAACATAGCTGATAAAATGTAATGACAAAAATGTTAGTTAGGTCATGACGGACATTTCATACATTAAGACCGAAATTCTATGGTCAACCGTTCAGGAGTTATGACTATTGAAAGTTTCGTCACATCTTTTAAGTTGGGTTTTTTCGAAAACGCCATTCAACTTAGGTGATATGTGTTACATTTAAAAAAATGCCAGAGTCAAAGGTCATTGGTCACTTTGAACTTTGACCCTAAACCTTGTTTTTGTAACAACTCTTAAACCATAGTAGATAGCTGATTAAATGTAATGGCAAAAATGTGTGTCTTGTTAAGATCTTCATTTGTAACATTTGATCATTTCTTGCTATTTAAATGAATGAAAATTACTTCATTATGTATCATTTGTGGTTTGACATTGATAACCTTAACGTCAACTGAAATTAGAATTTTATTAGTGTTGTAGGTGATGACAGGTATATAAATCTATTTAAATAATTGGGGAAATATAAACATCTGTTCTAATTAACTAGTTAAGATTATAAAATATTTTTACCTAAAACAACCAGTGTTACGAATGTGGCATTTATCAACTTTAGATTTGGCAGTTTAATTACTGGTAGTCATACAGCTAAATTATTGATACTGATAAAACTTTATGTAACCAAATAACACCATGTAGTATTTAAAAAAAGAAATGATTATATTATATGATGAAACAGGATATGAAGTTTTCATCTTGAATCAAAGCACTACTAGCACTGTTCGATGAAAACATAATGAGTTGAAGACACAAATTCTTACATGATGAATAAAAAAGGAAATTATTTCAGAACACATTAATCATTGGTGAACAATTTACAACAAAACAATCCTTGTAAATTTTGACCAGTGAATCAGAGCACTAATTGCACTGATAGACGAAAACATAATGAGTTTAAGAAACTAATTCTTACAGGAGGAATAAAAAAATATTTCAGAACAACTTATTACAATCATTGGTGGTACATATACAACACAACATTTTTTTTCAAAGAGCACTTGAGCATGGAATCTGGGCGACTTGTGTTTGCATGCAAACATATCATCACTCGTTTTTTGTTTTTGTTTTTTTTTTTACTTCTTCTTTCTTCCGCTCAATTCTTGTCCGACACGTTTTTCAGAAACTATTGGCCCGAACTTTATGAAACTTCACAGGAATGTTGGCCTATATGAGTAGATGTGCAGAATCCTTTCAAAATTTTCAAAATGGCCGCCGTTGCCATGGAAACGGAAAAAAGGCGGGAAAATTCAAAGTGCTCAGAATTGGATGAAATTTTACAGGAAGGTCCCCTAGCATGCATAGAATTGATTTTTGGTCTCAAAATTTTCAAAATGGCGACCGTTGCCATGGAAACGGAAAAAAGGCGGGAAAACTCAAGGTGCTCAGAATTGGATGAAATTTTACAGGAAGGTTGCCTATCATGCATAGAATTTATTTTTTGTCTCAAAATTTTCAAAATGGCGACCGTTGTCATGGAAACGGAAAAAGGCGGGAAAATTTCGTTGCCATGGAAAAGGGAAAAGGCGCTAAAATTCAAAGTGCTCAGAATTGGATGAAATTTTACAGGATAGTTGCCTAGCATGCATAGAATTGAATTTTGGTCTCAAAATTTTCAAAATGGCGACTGTTGCCATGGAAACGGAAAAAAGGCGGGAAAATTCAAAGTGCTCAGAATTGGATGAAATTTTACAGGAAGGTTGCCTAGCATGCATAGAATTGATTTTGGTCTTTACATTTTCAAAATGGCGACCGTTGCCATGGAAACGAAAAAAAGGCGGGAAAATTTAAAATGCTGCAATTGGGAAGAAATTTTACAGGAAGGTTGTCTGACATGTGTAGAAATGATTTTTAGCCTCAAACTTTTTATATAAGATTAATGCCATTGCCATGGAAATGGAAAAAGGCAGGAAAGTTTAAAGTGGTTCAATTGGATGAGATTTTACCGATAGTTATCTGACATGTAGAAATTAATGCTTAGTCTTAGAAATCTCATAGATGCTGCTGTTGCCATGGAAACTGTGGAAAACATTAACAATGTTCGTTTGGGGGGCATCTGTAACGCTCTGCATTACAATAAGCAATATTTTATTTTGTAATATTCTTTTGTGGGATTCATTTCTCTAGAATCAACTTGTTGTAAGCTATTCTCACAGATTTTAAGGTTACTGTTTCGTAGTTATTAGGTGTGACAGGTGAGACTGTGTTTGAACATTAAATAAAAGTTTATGTATGTAAATATAAAAGGCAGTTATCAGAAGTTTAACTTTTCACATTAACTTTTACAGGGAGACAAATTGAACAGCCGCCTTGTATTATTTGGTCAAATGGAGACCATGCAAGTGTAAAAATGTCACAAGGAATGTTTAATGCACTTCACAATCTTGGAATATACAACGTTCATTGTCCTGAAAATTCTGAAAGAATTTCTAACCTACTAGATAACGCAGATCCAAATGCAACTTTAATCATTCTATTTCCTGTAGAGCATAAAGATTTTCAGTTTCAAATTTCAAAGGATGTTGAATATGAACAAACTATAGAATATCTTCTCAAAAAATATAAAAAGTTCAATATTTTATTGGTTTACTTTCCATACGAGAAAAATGCAAAACCAGTGCGATGGAAAATGTTACAGAATGGCAAACGAATTTGTCTTATGATAGATTATGAAAAAATGATAAAACTGTTAAAAATAAAAAATGTTTCCAGTAGAACTCTAACGAAGGTGAAATCTGACTTGACCACGACCACCGAGGAAGCCAGGCAAGTTTTACTAAGGTACGATGAGACTCCGCCGTTTACCTTTCCCGGAGAAGAAAATACACGTAACAATTTCTATAGACCCTCTCATAATGGGGATTGTCCTATCCATCATCCACACAATACGACAATGTTCTATCTAGATAACGAGGACATGAATGGGTTGAATAATGATCTGACTAATCTTGATTTATACGATACCCGTCCTCATTTCAAACCACCTTCTCCATTACCAAGTACAAATGGCAAAGGTGATTCTGGGATGATTGAAGACGAAATATTCGATACTGATTCTTCTGGATATAAAACTCGAAATCATTCATCATCAGATGAAAATGTACAAAAATGGTTAGGTGATGATATAAGTTTAGACAGAGAAATACGTAGGATTAATCAGAAGCATTTACCAGAAAACGGCGTGGAAATCATTCCTTTGAGGATTGTAAACAGAAAAAGTTTTTCTGATGATGAGACTGAGAGTGAAAAAGATCCAATGTTAGGCATTTGTTTTCCACAACGTAGTGGGCCAGGACCTCGTCCAGAAATAAACAACGAAAAATGCTTGTTAGAAGAAGATTCAGAGAGTGAAGATGAACGTATTCTTGCTATCAATTTTGGAAGGTAGCTCCCTCACACTTATAACGACATAAATAGCAGACGTACAACTGTAAATAAGATACGAAGTACATGCTTTCTTATCATCGGAGATAGGGTTGTTTACAGTTTGCCTTTTGTCTGTGCCCGTACTTTGGTAGATTACCCTTATATCATGGCGTTTATGCGATTTTACCTTTCAGTAGACTTTCAGGAGTCTTGCCATTAAATGAGTGATTCGGTGTGATTAGAATGAGAGAACTGGCAATATACTTTACATCGTTAATGTGATATTCCTCGTATTTGGATTTTTTTTATGATTCCGTAATAGAAATGCATCACATATTAATCGTATGGAAGAAAAAAGATACTGTTAGTTAAATTCTAAAGTATGATGCAAAATGTACATTCTGCCTTTGTAGCTCACCCGACTCAAAGGGACAGTGTGAGCTATTGTCATCATTTGGCGTCCGTCCGTCCGTCCGTCCTCAGTCCGTTAAACTTTTCACATTTTCATCTTCTCCTCTGAAACTATAGAAGCAAATTCAACAAAAGTTTACAGGAATGATGTCCTTCACAAAAATTTGTTCATTTCCTTCAAATCCGATAAAAAAATTATGGCCGCCAGCGCAGAACTTAGGTTTAACATAGGACCCTATGCGAAAAATCACATTTTCATCTTCTCCTCTGAAACCGCCGAAGCAAAGACAACCAAACTCTACAGGAATGATGTACTAAAGATCCTTCACAAGGATTGCTCATTTTGTTTCCGATCCGATAAAAAACATGGCCGCCAGCACTGAACATAGTTTGACATTGGACCCTATGGCAAAATCACATTTTCATCTTCTCTGAAACTGCTGAAGCAAATTCAACCAAACTTTACAGGAATGATGTATGGAAGGTCCTTTACAAAGATTGCTCCTTTCGTTCCGATCCGATAAAAAACATGGCCGCCAGCACGGAACATAGTTTAACATTGGACCCTATAGGAAAATCATATTTTTCATCTTCTGCTTTGAAACCGTTAAAGCAAATTCAACCAAACTTTACAGGAATGATGTATGGAAGGTCCTTTACAAGGATTGCCAGCGCAGAACTTAGGTTTAACATAGGACCCTATGGGAAAAATCACATTTTCATCTTCTCCTCTGAAACCGCCGAAGCAAAGACAACAAAACTCTACAGGAATGATGTACTAAAGATCCTTTACAAAGATTGCTCATTTTGTTCCAATCCGATAAAAAACATGGCCGCCAGCACGGAACATAGTTTGACATTGGACCCTATGGGAAAATCACATTTTCATCTTCTCCTCTGAAATCATAGAAGCAAATTCAACCAAACTTTCCAGGATAATGTATGGAAGGTCCTTTACAAAGATTGCTCGTTCCGTTCCAATCCGACAAAAACATGGTTGCCAGCACAGAACATACTTAAAAATTGGACCATATGAGCATGTATGTGAGGTCCTTTACAAAGATTGCTCATTCTGGTTCAATTTAATTTAAGCATGGTGTCAAAAATATGGCAGACAGCACTGAACAGTTTACCGTTGGCCCATTTGGAAAGTCATATTTTGATCATCTCCTCTGAAACCCCTACAGTAATTTCATCCAAACTTTACAGGAATGACATATGGAAGGTCTTTTATTAAGATTGCTTTTTTTTTTTTTTTTTATCTGATGATAAACAATACTAAAACATGACCGCCAGCACAGAACATATATAAACATAAGACCCTGTGGAATAAATATTATGTTCATCACTTGCTGTAAGCATTTTGTCAGGTGAGCGATTCGGGCTCAGTGTCTGAGCCTCTAGTTGGTGTAAATAAATTCTTAAATTTCTAGCAAATGCCATTTTTGTTCTAGCATAGATATTTTACATACATGTAGTTTATGCTGAAATTAAATGTTTTGTGTTGGAATCAAGATAATAACGTATAGGTCTTAATATTGAATAGGATGTAAAGAGTAAATTCTACATGCAAATATCTTTAATGCCGGTATACATATTTATATCTGTTTTCTACTGTAACTGATAGCTTCAACCTAGCTTTGGATATGATCTTAATAAATCTTTAAAATAATTATCAATTTACTCTATCAATTTGATAACGAACAAAGGGTAGATCAAATGCATTTTGGAAAGATCCAGTTGCTTGGAGAACAGTAGTTACTAGTATTTAATTTTCTACGCTGGAGCAGTGGATTTGTTTTCTTTTTTTCATGAAGCTTGCGAAACCTTGTTCAACTGTTTTGAAGTGACAAAAGTTGTCGAAATGGCCATTTACAGAAACTAAATTTAAAGTAACTTCGGTGTTACTTATGTTACCCAGTGTGACAAATTATTTTTTAAACTATCAAACTTTGAAAAAAATCCATACTCATGTTTAAAGTCATTGTAACAGTAACTAAAATTACATTAAATTAATTTTTTTTTAACTTAATTAATGTATTTCATTTTCAATTTTGCAAAATCCCTGAAAATCTTATCATTGATTTTACAAAATTAATGATTAAAAAAAATGTTAAAATTTTCGGGATAGATGTTGTATTTTAATAAATATACAAACAAACGTAATGATTATGAGCATACAAAATTGAAATAAATTACCAGATTTTGCACAAATATATTTGCAAACCAATATTTCTACTCTATATACTGATATTCATATAAAATTACATAAAAAATTACATTAAAAATATTGCGTAGCCTTAATTGATTTCATTGAAATTTGCATAATTAAACTCAGAATGTTATACAGATTAATTATGAAAAAGAATGGAAATTGGGTAAATGTCAAGGAGACAACATCCCATCTCCAGGTTAAAACTACCCAAAACAAAGCATCTAATTGCTTATTTAGGCAATATTATAACCCTTAGATTAAAAACCCGTTTCAAAATTTATAATGACAAGTCCTTGCGAATGTAAGTAAAATTATGACGTCAAAGGTTAATTTTCTTGTTGATTAGGACCAAAATTACGCAATATTTCAGGTATAAAATACAATTTGAAAACCTGAGATAATCATTCTATAAAGAAACGAAATTAAGTTATTCGCCTCTTTTATTTGTCATTCAACTGCATAGTACTATTCTGATTTAGACATAACTTAGCCCAAATATAAGTTCAGGAAAGCTCCAAGTCCACGAAATATTTTTGACAGATTCATCTTAATGAGATTCTTATTCGGAGTCACATTATATCCTCGCTTACTGCTAACATTTTGTCAATATATAATAACAATGCGTCAGTTGTCATTTACACTTAAGAATTGAATGCAATATTTTTTAGTTTTATTAACCGGGTTTTCTGTCGGAAAAATCCGGTTATTAAAATGGTGAAAATGGCGGGCGGCTGCCAAATGGGTACATCATTTGTCCGGAGCAAATCTCCTACAGTATTTGTGACAGGAAGTTTTTATTTTGCAGATCAATTGTACATATATCAAAGGTGTGCATGGTACTTTGATTTTGATTTTTGATATAATTTATGTCAAAAATATCAGTTGTTGAACTTAGTCATTTTTACGTCAAATTTTTAACAATATGGTACCCCCTTTGTCCGGAGCAAATCTCCTACAGTATTTGAGACAGGAAGTTTTTATTTTGCAGATTTATTGTACATATATCAAAGGTGTGCATGGTACTTTGATTTTGATTTTTGAGAATTAGTGTCAAAAATATCAGTTGTTGAACTTAGTCATTGTTACGTCAAATTTTTAGCAATAGGGTACCCCCTTTGTCCGGAGCAAATCTCCTACAGTATTTGAGACAGAAAGTTTTTATTTTGCAGATCTATTGTACATATATCAAAGGTGTGCATGGTACTTTGATTTTGATTTTTGATAATTAGTGTCAAAAATATCAGTTGTTGGACTTAGTCATTTTTACGTCAAATTTTTAGCAATAGGGTACCCCCTTTGTCCGGAGCAAATCTCCTACAGTATTTGAGACAGAAAGTTTTTATTTTGCAGATCAATTGTACTTACATCAAAAGTGTGCATTGTACTTTGATTTTGATTTTTGATGATTGATTTTAAAAATATTAGTTGCTGAACTTAGTCATTTTTACATCAATTTTTGTTAATAAGGTACCCCCTTTGTCCGGAGCAAATCTCCTACAGTATTTTAGACAGGAAGTTTTTGTTTGCAGATCAGTTGTACATATATCAAAGGTGTGCATGGTACTTTGATTTTCATTTTTGATAATTTATTTCAAGAATATCAGTTGTTGAACTTTTAACAATAAGGTACCCCCTTTGTCCGAGGCAAATCTCCTACATTATTTGAGACAGGAAGTTTTTATTTTGCATATCAATTGTACATATATCAAAGATGTGCATGGTACTTTGATTTACTTTTTGATAATTTATGTCAAAAATATCAGTTGTTGAACTTATTACGTCAAATATTTTCCAATAAGGTCTCCCATTTGTCCAGAACAAATCTCCTACAGTATTTGAGACAGGAAGTTTTTATAATGCAGATCATGTGTACCTGTATCAGAGGTACCAACATGATTGACAACAACACTTAAGGAAACTGCATGTAATTTATTGTCGACATGTTTCGCCCTCAACAGGCGTCATCAGAGGTACATGTATGCACAGTACTTTTATTTTCCTTTTTGATTAAAATCCAAGTTGCTGAACTTTCAGAAATAGGCTAGTTTGGTGGAAGGTTAAACATTGAAAATTAATGAAAATTATAAGTACATTTCAAATATTGAGGGTCAATCCATGTGTAAGATATACTGTCCATGTAAAAGAAAACCCGGTTTGCTGTCACATTGACAGCTTTCCTCTTGTTGGAGTGTAAAAGGGTTAACCGTAGCACATTTTTAATGAAGCGCGCTAGCGCTTCATGTGAAAAATGTGCTACGACCCACCCTTTTACACGACAATAAGACTACAAAATATTGCATTCAATGTCTTGATCTTCTTGATCTTGATTCTATACAGTGAAACATCAGAAATGACTTTAATTCATCGCGCTTGCGTCAAGTAGTATATTTATTCCATACCCCCTTTGATGATTTTTGTAAATGTGGTTACTGGGTCCTGAACTGTTGCAACTTTGGTAAATATTTCTGGTTCAGCATTTATTATTATTTATAATTATTTACTACATGCACATCCCTATAACATGCTGAGAAACTTGTTTTTTCAATGACAGATCTCGGCTATAATGTTGAAAATTAAAACTAAGGTTTTATTTAAAAAGTAAAAATTTACTTCTTTATTGAAGGACCTTGTAAGACAAGAACTAATTTGTCAGACTATAAGGGATATCTTCTACCATGCTCAGTCTTTGGACTAAACATGTAGAAATGGGGCTAAAATACATGTTCATGTACGCATGTAATTGTTGAGACTTTGTCTAGTGTGCTTTTACTAAAAGTCTAAGCCTAAGCTTTCTTGGGTAAAATTTCCCTTCTCAATTCTTTGAGCCAAGTTCCCTAAAGCTTGTCGCATGTAAAGCAGAGAAATAATATTCATACGGGCACTAAGCTGGCCCTGAAAGTCTAAACCATTAAATAGTTACCTCAAAAAGATCCATTTCAAGATGGACACAGTGTTAAATGTAATAAACAAGGTGAAACCAAAAGATTGGGTAATTTCTCTAGACTTAACAGATGCCTATCTTCATGTACCAATATGTCCAGATCACAGGCAGTACATGAGATTTTGTATCAAAAACCAATGCTATCAATGGAAAGCAGCGTGTTTCAGGCCAACTGGTGCTCCTCAAATCTTTAC
Source organism: Modiolus philippinarum (assembly GCA_002080025.1). Classification (NCBI taxonomy): domain Eukaryota; kingdom Metazoa; phylum Mollusca; class Bivalvia; order Mytilida; family Modiolidae; genus Modiolus; species Modiolus philippinarum. Next base: position 20,716 of record MJUU01069198.1, read on the forward strand.
AAAACTGTTAACAACAGTAGCGGCTTTTCTAAGAGCACAAAATATCCGTTTATTAGTCTATCTTGACGACTGGCTGGTAGTAAACCAAGACAAATATCAGTTGATAGCAGTTCGACAGAAAATACTCAATCTATTGATTTTTCTTGGGTTCATAATAAACAAGCAGAAATCCAGTTTCATTCCCACTCAGAGAATAGTTTATCTGGGGGGCGTCTCTTTCATTGGTGTTTCCAACTGTGGAGAGAATAGTTAAACAAATTAATTCAGAACATGTTTGTACAGGAAACAATTGCTCTTCATTTTCTACAAATTTTAGGGGCAATGGCATCTTGTATAGAATTGATACCAGATACCCGTTTACATATGAGACCAATACAACGTCATTTTTTTTAAGTTTTTATTTGGAATCGAATATGCAAAGATGTCTTTGGATCCTTCTTAATGTCTCCTATCATATTGTTTACATAGTTGTCATGAGATGTTTGAACCCTTCCTCAGTTGTTGCCATTTTTTTTTTCTTTATACGTATGCTCTTTGCTTTCTTGTAGTTTGCATGTGTTTTATTTCTCCTTTTTATCATATTTCTAATTCTGTTGTTTATCCAAGGTACGGACTTTTTGCCTCCTGACGTATTTGATGGTATATTTCTCTGCGTTGTTTCCAGGATGAAATCCTTTATCATTTTCCAGTTTTCTTCTACAGTTCTTTGATTCTGATGGCCATTAATGAAATTTTCTTCCGCAAATTTTGATGTTTCTCGTCTCATCTGATTGTAGTCGCCCTTTGAGTGTTGTAAGTAAGTTCTTTTGGGTATTTCTTATCTGGGTTGAAGCATTTGAGTGTCCCCTTGATTGTGTCATGGTCGATTAGTTTATCCGGTGAGCAAATGTCTATAAATTGACCTGATGTTGTAGTAATTAAAAGGTCTAGGGTGTTTTCCTCTCTCGTTGGGAAATGGATAAGTTGTTTTGTCCCATGTTCATTTAAGATATCGATAAATGATTGACCTTCACTATCTGATAAGCATGTTCCAGTTTCTTTGTTAAGTTTGGTTTCCCAGTTGATTTTCCTATAATTGAAGTCACCTAGTATATGCATTGCTGGTTGTGTTTTGTTTTTCGGTTTCATAGCTTTTACTTTATCCAATTTTTATACCCCCGCTCCGTAGGAGAGGGGGTATACTGTTTTACCCTTGTCCGTCTGTCTGTCCGTCCGTCTGTCCGTCCGTCTGTCCGTCCGTCCGGAACATCTTTCTCAAGGATATGTAGTAATGATTTGATATTTGGTCTGAAGCTTTAGTATGATGAGTTGTATCATGTCTCCCCATTTCAAGCCCGTAACTCTTTGACGATAACTTTGATTTTTTCCCATTATATCTATATATTGAAATTTTTCGTCAAGTATTTTTCAGCTTGTGTATGTAGTAATGAATTGATATTTGGTCCGAAGCTTTAGTATGATGAGTTGTATCATGTCTCCCCATTTCAAGTTCGTAACTCATCTACTTCCTGTTTGGCGATAATTTTGATTTTTCCGATTTTCGCCATTTATTGAAATTTTTTGTCGAGGATTTCTCAGCTTGCATATGTAGTAATGATTTGATATTTGGTCTGAAGCTTGAGTATAATGAGTTGTATCGCGTCTCCCCTTTTGGAGTCAGTAACTCATCTACTTCCTGTTTGACGATAACTTTGATTTTTTCCCATTATAGTTATATACTGAAATTTTCGTCTAGGATTTCTCAGCTTGTGTATGTAGTAATGATTTGATATTTGGTCGGAAGCTTTAGAATGATGAGTTGTACTGTGTCCCCATTTTCAAGTCCGTAACTCATCTACTTCTTGTTTGACGATAACTTTGATTTTTTTTCCCCATTTAAGCCGTATATTGAAATTTTTTGTCAAGGATATCTCGACTTGTGTATGTAGTAATAATTTGATGGTTGGTCTGAAGATTTAGTATGATTAGTTTTATCGTGTCTCCCCTTTTCAAGTCCATAATTCATCTACTTCCTGTTTGACAGAACTTTATTTATCACTGCAACTATGCCAATGCTTGAATTGTGTCAACACTTGTACTGTGTCCACGCTTGTATTATGTCCACACATACTTAACTTAGCATTGCCATACTGATTTAGGGTTCAATGAGCGGGGGTATAACTGGCTGCCATTCGGCGACAGCTCTTGTTCTTTCAATTTATATTTGTATTCTGCTGGTGAGTTTGGTGGTCTATACCAACTACAAAAATAATTATCCTTGCCATTGATGGTAGTCTTATTCCAGATGGATTCAGAGCCATTTTCTAGTTTTTTTCAAGGGTTCAGAGTTGAGCTTTTTCTTTATTAGGAGCATTGTGTCACCTCCCCCTAGAGTTCTATTATTTCTATATATGTCGTAGGTAATACCGTAAATGGAATGCAAGACTTCACGCTAGATAACGTAATGAAATTCGTTAATAATGCACTATTTCCTAGTTTGATTACTCCGCCGTCTTTGTTTACTTTTGTCGTTGTCAAGGAGTCGCGTGTTGCTGTAGTTTAACTGACTGATAAAACACAGTTACGGAAATGATCGGAAGTACTCGTAACCAATCAAATACGGGGATTTCCATACTAAGCAGAATGAATATAATTATTGTATCTTGGTGCAGAAGACAGTCATATTTACACGGCCACCAATCGATCCAAGTCACAACCAAATGCTGTAACTGAAAAGAGCTCAGAGGAATATTCGGTTGTGAATGGGAGGAACGAAAAGTGACAATTTCGTAAGGAAGGCCATTTCATTGACGGTCATGTATGAAATTTGCAACTCGAAAATAAAAATTCTAAGAATGTCATCACACTCTTTAAAGGTTTCCGAATGATATATTCAAAGCGTTTATTTATCTGTAATTGAGCACCAGAACTTTTGGCAGTAGGCGGTCGATGCGTTTCATGAAGATGACAGAGGATGATGTAAACTTAATTTTCAGAGTACCTGTACAGTAACTAAATACCGAAGCAACCGCGAATTTATTTTCTGCATATGCGCATTTCGACAACTTATGTCTCTTCAGTGCAGATAAAATCTAAACGCTTGGAAGACAATCAATTCAAAGATTTTCAAAAACTGATAGAGAACAAATAACCAATATCATCTAAATGTACAGCCAAAATCAGCTAAGGACAGAGCTTTGCATGAGGGAGATACTCCTTAGTTTTAACAATGTCATACATGTGATAGCTCCCGGATCCTGCGGGAGTCTCCCGTTTTTAAGCCCTAAAATTTGTCCTCACGGATTTAGCTGTAAAACTGTGAAAAGTAAACTGTTTTGTACCCTATAATGCCTGTCAATCAGTTGCGCTTGGTTGATTTTTCATTGAATTTAAAGGTAATTAATGATATTTTGTTGTTTTAAATAATCACAGGTGTCATTTATAGCCTCCAGCAACATGGCCATGATTTAATTATCGTCAAATCCCATGTTTACATAAGTCAAAGTGGCATGTGAAAGCCCAGTTAAGGAATTTAGGACATGCAATACACATATATTAGACAGTCAACTTTTTGTTTAATGTTATAAGCCCTGATATTCACAATTTCAAGACGTAAAACGGACAACCAGGTCAAAACTTTGAATGGTTTAATTACACAATTGATGTCCAGAGTTATTTCCCCTTCTAGTGTGTATAACATAGACCAAAAAAAACCTTTAAGGCGTTACCTTTAATTAAAATCATCTATCAATTTTTCAGAAATAAAAAGTTACATCACGTTTAAGAATTTTTATTGGATTTTACTGTATATTGTTTATATATTTGCAAATTTAAAAATATTAATATACTCAATGAAATAATATTAGAAACTTTTATATGTATTAAGTAATAACATGATAACTTCACTCAATTGAAGAGTGTCAAAGCTGGATTATGAGATTGATTCTATTAATTCCAACCTTGAGCTTACTGATCTGTCTATATTAGGAGAAGGTTGAGGCTAAATACCTTCTTTCCATTGAGAACATAAGCAGTTGACTATTTAGCGTAGTAAATCATAAAATTATGTTTCATTGGGAGTGGAGTTTTCTCACCCTTCATTGAAGATCTTATGGTGGCTTTGAGTTGTTATAACTCCCATTTTGGGTCGTTGTCTCTTTGACACATTCCCCGTTTCCCTTCTTTTTTCTATTCATTAACTCGTAAGCCGAAGGCGGAGAGTTCTTAATATGACAAGAAAAAAATCACGTGCTCACATCAAGGCTTCAAGCCTATTAACAGCTCTAAAAGCTTCCGATAAAATATAGTGCGCAAGTTTCTATCAAAATCTTATACATTGTGTATTTAAGTTATATTTCTTCATTTTCTTGAGTTGAATATGGTGTAGTGATATTAAATTGAAAACAATATGAATGTTTATATCAAATTAATCGTTTTTTTATATTTCGTCCTGTCGCGCAGTTGCATAAATTATGCATCGGTCTGTATGTTTGATTTACCACCCTTTGTACACTCTTCGATAACATAAATAATTTTATTCAAAATAGATATGTGTATTGCACAATCGACATACATACGAAATCACACAATTCGATTATTTTCGAGTATTACGGAATAACTTAATACATGTATTCTTTGAATGACTACGACGTTTTACCACGTGTAGATTTTCAGGGCTTTCGAGTTTCAGCTCCATCGGAGCTTTGATGTTTGATCTGTTTCATGTTATGTACTCATATAACACATTAAGAACCACCGAAGAGTAAAAATGGTCCGCTTAAACGGACCTGAAAAAAATCTCCCTCATTGACCCCGCAATCTCCTGGTTTTTGGAGGGAGATCTCTTGCATTGGCATCCTGACCTTATCACATGTATGTAACAAAATTAACAGATATTTAGAACAATTTACATATTGTATTCAAAAGGTCCTAAATTGGTGTGAAAACACTAAATTATAGTTATTAATTCCAAATATATTTGGTCTTTGAGAAATTAAACAATATTAACAAAACTGGAATCATCATTTTTGAAACTTAATGAGTGAAAATGTTTGTTCTAACTATACCAATTCTAAATGTATGGTTGCTAGGTAGAAATTCAAAAATAAATAGTCTTTGAGAGTTTCGGGAAACTTACCAAATTCGTAACTTCATTTTGGAATTCTAAGAGTTCAGAGTTAAGTTATGCACCAGACATTTTCAGGATTCATCACAATTGAAACTGAATCCAAATTTCGAACAAATACGGGCTATGTGCAACAATTATTAACAAGATTAAAGTCCTAAAGCAGATAAAAATTTACGAGGGTTCCGCATGTTACATCTCTGAGAATCAATATAAAGTTTTCTCTTTCTTTGTACTAAGACCAATATAAAAACCGAAAGTTTTACTAACCACGGAACAATTCAAAATAAAAATTGAAATTACTAAACTGAAGAAGTTAAAATTATACAAAGATACGATTTTGCATGAAAGTATTATAAGAAAAGGTTATATTGACTGAGCGGGGTTACCTGTCATTCAGGAATCATGAATAGGTACAATAGACAAAATAAATGGCGATCTTATTAATAGATCAATAATTGTTTGATTGGTGAATGTTATTTGGGAAATAAAAATCACAAACTATTTGTTTTTTGGAAAGTGTTCAATAGAGTTAACTACATGATTATTAAGGATTCATTTGACTGTAATTTTTAAACATCTAATGTCTAAACATCTAACATATAATACGGCGATGATTATAAATTTTATGTAAACATAAACATTTGATATTCCTCTAGAACTTTTTGTCTACTTAAGAAGCTTACTGGTCTATAGCCCTTTTCATAAAGTGTTGTTATCTTTCCCTGAACTGGAGGTACAAACACTTTTCGCTTCCGGTTATCACTCGTACGTTTGGCAAAAAATACATAACTTAAACCTTGAATACATTTTAATTCTAACAAAATTAGTGCAGTGTCCCAATAAACAACGACCTAGTAATGTAAATATTAACAGTTTTATGAACTGTGCTCAGGTAGAACAACACTTGCCGTGATAAGTTGATAACCGGAACTGTTTCATTGTATTTAAATACCGAAACCGAAGAGCAGACCAAATATTTTTATTAAAAGGCCTATCGCAATAGGCGTTCATAAAAGATACATTTTGTCTATGCAATGTATATATTTTAATCATGTAATAAGATTTAGATAGAAAGTCTTTTATTAGTCTGTCTTTCTGCCATATAGAGTATCTATTAAATAGAAGTAGTGTAAATGAAAAATTTTGACGATTGAAAATCCAAGTTATCGGTATAATGTTGAATAAGTAGTTTTAGTCTTGTTATTGTATAGTCTTGATTTCTCCTGGTATAAATGAAAATTCGATCTTAGTAAAAACATTATAGCATAATTTGAATGTCCATTGTTATGAAATGATAACACTGATAAGAGCTGTCATTGGTTGTTTGTAAGGTTATTCTGGTCAAAACAGGTAACTTTTTTCCTACCCCCCTTGCATAGCTCTGTCCTTACCAGATTTTGGCTTTGCTATTTTCGATCCTATTTGTAATTTGCTCTCTATCAGCTTTTACACATATTTCGGTTCATTGATTTCCGAATGTATAGATTTTATCTGCACTGATGAGACAAAAGTTGTCGAAATGCGCATATGCAGAACCCTAAATTCATAGTAAGCTCGGTATTTTGTGTTATTTTTTACCACTGTGCCGATGCCACTGCTGGTGGACTGTAAGTCCCCGAGGGTATTCATCAACCCAGTAGCCAAAACTTCGGTGCGGGCCCGAAAACCGATTTTATTTGAATATTTCAATATCTGAATTTTAAAAAAAAATTGTTAAAATCTAAGGACTATATCCCTCTTGCATAGCTCTGTCCTTAGCTGATTTTGGTTTTCCTATTTAGATCCAATTACTAATTTGTTCTCTTTCAGCTTTTACACATATCCCGATTCATGGATTTCCAAATGTTTTGATTTTATCTGCATTGATGAGACATATGCAGAACCCTAAATTCATAGTAACCTCGGTATTATGTCATTTGTTACCACTTGGCCGATGCCGCTGCTGGTGGACTGTTAGTCCCAGAGGGTATATTTGTTTGTATATTCATCAAGCAAGTAGCCAATACTTCGGTGCTAGCCCGAAAACCGATTTAATTAGAATATTTGCAATATCTTTATTTAAGAAAATTTTATTGTATCTCCCTCTTGCATAGCTCTCTCCTTAGCTGATTTAGATCCTATTGCTAATTTGTTCTCTATCAGCTTTTACACATATTTCGGTTCATGGATTTCCAAATGTCTTGATTTTATCTGCACTGATGAGACACAAGTTGTCGAAATGCGCATATGCAGAACCCTAAAATCACAGTAACCGCGGAAATTTGTTATTCCTATAGTTTATGTCAAGTTATAGTCCTTGACAACATGCAGTTGAAGATCAGCTATTAAAATGTGAAAGATATTGGCAAATTATGAATATAACATTTCCAAGATCTTGAGTGCAACTTAAAATATTATTTTGGGCGTTTTTCCCATACGATTTGCACATGTTTATCAGCATGAATACAAAGGAGTTACTCACTGTCACCGACAATACACCATAAGTAGTTTAACAGACACCAAAGAACTAAAGATGTCAACCAACCTCCCAATGATTTAATTATCAGAAATGACAGTCTGTTCGGTAGTGTGGATATGTATGAAACTGAGAGCAATAAGTACTACAGTATTCAAAGCTTGGCAAATGTTAAAAGTGTTCCAAAAATTTTTGTCCAATGAGTGTAATAACAAAATTACGAAACAGAACTGTTAAGAGCCGAAATCCAAAGTACAAAATGACAGGTGCAAGCCACCGGACAAGATCCTGACTTGATACAGGCATTTAAATTTTAAAAAAAAAATGGTTGGTTAAACTGGTTTCATGGCTCGCCAAACATCCCCGTCCATTTAGAAAGTATCCGGTGGCAACTCAACAGAAAGGTCGTATACAAGGCAACACTTTAATTCACCAGTATTACAACACTGGACGATTTAGAATGATTACATCTGGCGGTTCTGCTCTCACTATTCAATACACGATCTAAAGGGTTTACTCCTTTTATATTACGTAGGGTTCCATGTTTTCTTACAGAATGAAGTCAAATATTATATACAATTAATCATTAATAACAGACCAGTAGATGCAACCTGACCTTCCAAAATCTCAATATACAGAAAAGATTCCAGGAAAAATCTCAGCAAATGTTTATTTTTCAAAAAAGTCGTATATCTAGGAAAGCTAGTCAGTTTCTGATATTCTGATATTCTAAGGACATTCTAATGACACAGTTTTAAAATTGATTTTAACTAAGAAAAAAGATGTGGAATCATTTTAGGCTATGCAAATTATTATCGTGACCACATAAAAATGTGTGAAAAATAAGCTGTACCATGACCTTACATTTAAGTAAACAGAAATTTACCAACAGTCATTTATATACATCCGAGTTGCCACTTTAGTCTACTACAATAAAGTATTACAGTCAAACTGTTAATCCTGGACACTAATATTTCGGACTTATCAATTGGAGTTGGCTTGTACAAACCCGTGATATATGCTATTAAGGTCAAGTTTTAACACCAATGCAACAAAAAAGCTATTTTTACGACAAGAAAAGACCTTTCGGTCATTTTTTTTATAAGTGTACGTTTATTTTGTCATTCTATTTCTTGTGTCTGTTTAACATCAACAGAGTGTCAAGCCATATTTGGTCTAAAAATACAGGATTATATGATTTTTTTTCCGAAGTTTATAGGGCAAATATAGAGATTTCTGAGTAGATTTAAAGGAATCCATATTGTTTTTATTGAAGAATTTGTATACAAGTTTAACGATTCTATGCATAAAATTCTAGCAATCATGTTACCTTATTGGATAAGAAATAACAAAAACAAAATCCCTCCAGATGTAGACAGTTTTCAGTGTAATAGACTGTTCTTATACAATCATTAAAATTATTTTCTTCATAAAACAATCTAGAATCAGCTCCTGGATTTTGGGGTTTTGTTTCTTGACAAAAACAAAAATAAAGACATACTTACCTAATCCTTTGATTTTATATGCCTTACTTCAAGAGACAATCATCAAATGGTATCAGTAATTAGTAGAATTGATGTAGCTTTGTTGATGTTTAGCAAAAATGAATTCCACTCAAATTAGTTTCTTGAACTTACTACTAGGTATGAGCTAAGCTCACTGTTGAAAGTCTCATGGTGACCTCAAGATAAAGATCAACAATAAAACTGTGCGCCTATTGCTCTGTTTTACCATGTATTTGTAGAGGACCGATTTCCAGCAGACTATTGCACAGTGCGACGTTATTCAGATTCTACTGGTGTAGGGATTTTTTATAGGCAAGTTGTTTTATTACTGATATAAGTTTAAAAAAAAACAGTTATTTCAAGCCCAATTTCAGGAATTAGCAAAACTATTATTGTCTCTCTATCGGAAATGACTGTAAACTGCTGTGTTCAGCCTCTGGCCTCAGGCAACAGTTCACAAGTCCTTTCCATCACCTTGGATAATAGTTTTTGCCTTTTTCTGCAAAAATTGTATAATTACTACTGTTGAGAAAATGGCAATAAACATAGAAAACAGCCACAGCCTGCTAAGCTCACCTCCTTGCACAGCATTGTCACATGTGAAACATGTCAGTAAACAGGAATGGTCTTTAATCCTTCTACCTAACGAAGTTGCTCATGCGTAAAATGAAGGTCAGACAGCATCCGAACTATGCATTGTTGTCATCCCAAAAGGCATCATGCATACCAATATGGTTGATGTGGGACATGTCAGTAAGCCGGAATGGACTATAACCATTCTTCCTAACTGGACGCCAATGCTCGGGGTATCACATAAGCCCCCTCACTTCACGAGGTGAGCTAAAAATAACAATTTCCGGATTGAAATGTCAAATATGTAGGAAGCTGGCAAACAGGATGCAGCACCGAACTTTTGTGAACAAGCACCATGGCATGATCATACAACCTTGTGACCAATTTCAGAATTGTATAAAACATCTTCGAGGAGAAGAACCAAGAGGCTCTCAAGAGCCTGTATAGCTCACATGGTCCATGACTGGCATAAACTCTCATTTTCTAGAAGTTTCAAAAGAGAAAATCTTGGTCTTGTTTTCCCCATAGGATCCAATGTTAAACAATGGTCCCCGCTGGCGGCCATCTTGGATGAGATGCAAACTTGTCAGACATAATTTTTTAAGAAGACCATTAAAGGCCTATTGTGACCAAGTTGTGATTCCAACTGACCAAGTAGCTTCAGAGAAGAATGTCTTTGAATGTGTTTTTCCTGTAGGGTTCAATGTTAAACTATGTCCCTCGCTGGCGGCCATCTTGGAATACATGCCGACTTACCAGAAACATTCTTCGATAGGTACCGACTATTGACAGTTGTCACCAAGTATGGTTCCAATTGGGCAAGTAGATTCAGCAGTTTCCACAGTAATTTTAAGCCCAACTATCCATTAAAACCCATTTCAGACCATCATTCAAAAAAAATTTGGGCAGGGGTTCCCCTTTTAATTCAGATAATACATATTGCTGAAATCAAAACTTTCCAAGTCCCCCTTTCCATAAAAAAATTTTGGCAGGGGTTCCCCTTTATAATCTAGTTTAAACATATTTCTTATATTGTGAAGAAACACATCGCTACATCAATGTCTATTTGGAAACCAAATTTCATTGAAATTGGACAATGTTGAATTTTCCCGCCTTTTTTGGTGGCCATTTTGAAAATGGCATTCAACAAACAATTTTTAACATCAGTTTTTGAAGTTGCAACATCAATATCTATTTGGAAACCACATTTCATTGAAATCGGACAATGTTGAATTTTCCCGCCTTTTTTGGCAGCCATTTTGAAAATGGCATTCAATGAACAATTTATAACAGCAGTTTTGAAGTTGCGACATCAATACCTATTTGGAAACCAAATTTCATTGAAATCGGACAACGTTGAATTTTCCCGCCTTTCTTGGCGGCCATTTTTAACTAGAGGCTCTCAAGAGCCTGTATAGCTCACCTGGTCCATGACTGGCATCAAATGCAGCCTAAATTACTCATTTTCTAGAAGTTTCAAAGGAGAAAATCTTTGAACGTGTTTTCCCCATAGGGTCCAATATTAAACAATGGTCCCCCCCTGGCAGCCATCTTGGATGAGGTGCAGACTTGTCAGACATAATTTTTTAAGTAGACAATTAAAGGCCTATTGTGACCAAGTTTGATTCCAACTGACCAAGTAGTTTCAGAGAAGAATGTCTTTGAATGTGTTTTTCCTGTAGGGTTCAATGTTAAACTATGTCCCTCGCTGGCGGCCATCTTGGAATACATGCTGACTTACCAGACACATTCTTCGATAGGTACCGACTATGGACAGTTGTCACCAAGTATGGTTCCAATTGGGCAAGTAGATTCAGCAGTTTCCACAGTAATTATAAGCCCAACTATCCATTACAACCCATTTCAGACCATCATTCAAGATAATTTGGGCAGAGGTTCCCCTTATAGTTCAGATAATGCATATTGCTGAAATCAAAACATTCCAAGTCCCTGTTTCCATAAAAAAATTTTGGCAGGCATTCCCCTTTATAATCTAGTTTAAACATATTTCTTATATTGTGAAGAAAACTATGAAGCACAACATGACAATCAAGCTTACATTGAAATCAGATGTTGATTTTTCCCGCCTTTTTTGGCAGCCATTTTGAAAAAACAATTTTCAACACTGGTTTTGAAGCTGCAACATCAATATCTATTTGGAAACCAAATTTTATTGAAACTGAACAATGTTGAATTTTCCCGCCTTTTTTTTTTGGTGGCCATTTTGAAAATGGCGGTCAAAGAACGATTTTCAATACCACTTTTGAAGTCAGCACAGCATGGCAAACATTTTATCAATTTACACTTAACCTTCATCTTCTATAGTTTTGGAAATATAAAAGACGAAAAATATGAAAATTTTGAAAATTCTGTAAAAAAGGGCAGTAACTCCTACAAGGGTTTTTGGATTTTCTCCAAAATTTAAGGGTGGGGAGGTCTTGATATGCTGAACATTTTTGCAATTTAAAGTTGACCTCTATCTGCTATAGTTTCTTTAATAAAAAATAAAAAATATTAAAATTTTGAAAAATTTCCGGAAAAGGGGCAATTAATCCAAAACTGGTAATCAGATTTTCTTCAAAATTGCAGGGCAGGTAGATCTTGCCATGCTGATCACTTTTGCCTCCCATCAGATTTTGGATATCTGTTTTCGAGTTATTTGCCAAAAACAGCAATTTACCCCTATGTGCTATTTTTAGTAACGGCAGCCATGTTGTTTGGTCCTCAGACTAATCGAACACAATTTTGAATCTAGATACCCTGGTTATGATTCAGACCAAGTTTGATTAAAATTGGCCTAATGGTTTCAGAGGAGAAGATTTTTGAAAAAGTTTACGACGGACGGATGGACGGACGACAACGGACGCCAAGTGATGGCAATAGCTCACATGGCCTTTTAGGCCAGGTGAGCTAAAAAGGCAGTCAACAAACAATTTTCAACACTGGTTTTGAAGTCGCAACATCAATATCTATTTGGAAAATTTTTGATATCTTTAATGGTTTTCAAGTTATTTGCCAAAAACTGCAATTTACCCCTATGTGCTATTTTTAGTAACGGCAGCCATGTTGTTTGGTCTTCGGACTAATCGAACACAATTTTTAATCTACATACCCTGGTAATGATTCAGGCCAAGTTTGATAAAATTTGGTTCAGCGGTTTCAGAGGAGAAGATTTTTGAAAAAGTTTACGACGGACGGACAACAGACGACGGACGGACAGACGCCAAGTGATGGCACTAGCTCACATGACCTTTTAGGCCAGGTGAGCTAAAAAAGTCACACAAATCTGTGTTTAAAATTATCAAGCCAAATAACAGAAAGGTCTGAAAACATACATGTTTCAACATTATGGTATCATCATGCAATATTTTTAATATCGCAGGTAAAAGTTTGACAAATAATTACCAAATTTCAATTATGATGTAAAAAATAGACTAAGTCTGGTCTTGATCTATTGCAAGGACAGGATTGAATATGGCATAGTTATAAAAAGATTAACAAAATTTCAGATTTGTTTCACTACCATTGCAAAAAATTATTTTGAGAAAGAGGGCTACAGAAGGAAATAACTGACACATGTACACCAATATACCCCTGTATCCTCCATATTATTTTTCCTTTGATTTGAACAGGAGATATTGTCTACATATCTTCACTTGCAATGTGCTGGAAAAATATTTTTAATGTCACAACTAGACCTTTGAAATCCCCAAACCAAGTTAAACAATTTTGTCATTATTCTTTATGTATCTATATGTCATGACCTTCCTGGTCTTCAGCAATATCAATATATCAGCTGGATACTGGCACTAGTTAACATTTTAAAATAAAGTAAGCATTATATTTGATCTTATTTTTATTGTCATTTATTTTCAATTCATTTTAAGCATATATTGCAAATGGTTTCTTGCATGAACAAATATTACATAACAGAAAATATTCAAACTTTTGGGAAATAGATTAACAAAGTATTTTTTATAATAACAAAAACTTTCTTATCATCTGACACACAGTATAACAAGGATATGCTGTCAATTCAATAATTATTGTGGAAATTCCAATTTCCTCAACTGTTACTTAAATAATGGAGGTAAAAATACAGATGGTATATGAAGAATAAAATGAATCAGTTGTATTTTATGATAAAAGAAATTCTTAGTAAATGAAGGCACTATTCAAATTTTTATTAAAAATTCATCCTCTTATTTTTTTTTTTTTGAAAATTTCATATGCATCAAAACTGTAAATCATATAAATTTGACACCTTTTTGTCAAATTCTCTATTTCTAAAGTTAACTGTAGGTCAATCCCAAACATGACTTCAAAGATAACGTCAATATTTTGACGTTTTGTTGAACCTTGGTGGATAACCCTTTTAACCCCATAAAATTAGCTGTATATTGTTCAAAACAATTTTTTTTCTTTAAATTCCAATGATTTTAATGTTTATAATACACCTCTATATCATATTCAAATCAATATCAAGTATCATTCATATTTACTTTTCACTTGACCCCTCTAGCTAGTTTCCTAGTTGAAGCTTTGCCAAATACATTTTCGTAAAAATATTTTCAATATTAAATTAGATTTGGTATACACCATGTAACAATAGAGGACAGATAGGTTTTTGTTTTTCATGATTTATGTAAGTTTGTGAACATGTTATCAACTAAAATAACATATTTATAAAACAATCTGTTATAAATACAGTAACAAGTCAGCACTCTTAATCACATATGTACAAATTTAACAACTTATATATAAATAAATAAATAAAGACACGACTGTTATTACTGTTTATTTGCTCTGCTGCGTTTTCTGACTAAAACCTAAAGGAAAGGGTTAATTTGCCTTCTTTTATTAACAAAAATTACTTAAAGATTTATCACTTATTTCTTCACCAAAACTTCAATTCATGCTAAAAATTTATAGAAAGTTATCCGAATAAGACTAATCTAATTTTAGGCCGTCACATCTCCCGGTGACAAGGGTAAACAAAGAATTACTATTTCAAAACAGAGAATGATAGATAACAAACATAATTTTCTTATGGATAAAGCAGATCTTTTCTACTCAACATTTCTATATCTCATGGATATACTGTATTTTAGATGTGATATTGGGGAAATAAAAACAACAAGTATATGAGATTTGTATTTGCAAATGTTACTTGTTAAATTTTAACTTTTTGACTATTTCTACTGAATCTAATAATACAGAAATTTATACACAGGAACCCCTGAGTATTCCGACATCCTGTCAAATCTGATATAATTGTTGGGTCCCAAAGATGGCTTTTTAAGTTTCCTTAACCTGAATATTCCGACTTCCCATGTATTCTCACATATTTTTGTGGTCTCATACTGTGTGGGATTAGACATTTTCCACTGTATATGCTAACACTATTTGAGCAGATGACTTTGTCACAATGAATTAAAATTTTGTAGATATATCTCTTAAAATCCTTTAAATGGTGTTTTTTGTGTTTGAAAAATTTTCTTTGAAAAACAAAAATAATAAAGTTTGTACTTTGTATGATATTTTCAATACATGTGTAATATATAAAACAGCTATCTCCTTTTCAGCTGTAGCACAAGTGTGCCTTGTAAGCATACATTTACACATAAATTAACTCATTCATAAATGTTCATTCAGTCTTTTCAATCATTCAAAATGTCATTCAAAGATGCATCAATCATACCTTTCATTCAAAATACACCGTCCTAATAAGATATTTTGTTTGAAGAACACATAAAAAAGATACTTTTGCAGCCAGTTAATTTTATTTCGTTTGTGAACTCATTCTTAGATGATTTTATAGTTTGAGTAATATGTGGTTTTCATAAGATATACAGTTTAAATACACCAAAGGAGGTAGAACATATAATGCATTACAGCAAATTTCTTTGGCCTTCTGTATATACATTAGCACTCTGCAAAATACATGTACACTGTACATTAAATAGTGGACAAATTGTAAATAAAATAGAATAATTAACTAACTTTCAAGATGTAAAGTATTAAATTAAACTGACATATACATATAGCAGATCATAATGACTTTATCTTTTGAAAATGGTATTAATGAAAAGAAAAATGACCACTTGCATGCTTTTTCTGGCTGAAAATGTACATTGTTATAATTCTTGTGACCTATTGAACAAATTCCAAGTTTCTAGATTTCTTGCTTTACCATCCAGTTATTTATTTTTTTGTAAAACCATGCTCCCTTGTTGCTAAGAGTCAATGACATTCAACTACTATAAGCATTTTTGTGTAACATTACCTCCCTTGTTGCTAAGAGTCAATGACATTCAACTACTATAAGTAACAATAGCTTATAATGCATACCTGTCAACTCACCCGATTTCTGCGGGTCAGACCCGATATTT
>MJUU01069200.1:6956-17146 GCA_002080025.1 Modiolus philippinarum
ACCAAAACTAAGCCAAGCCTTCCTTTTGTACCAAAGAACATTATGTTAAAATTTCATAAGGATTGATCTACTAGAACTAAAGTTATTGACCAAAAACTAAAGTGTCTACAGACGACGACGACGACGACAACGATGACGACGACAGCACCATACCAATATACGACCGCAAAAATTTTTGCGGTAGTATAAAAATCGATAGAAAACAAAACCATCTCGTCGGTAGTACAATGCAATTTAGGAGACGTCGCTCAGGAGGTTGCTTCTTTTTTAAGTGATAAATATTTTCAGGTAGAAATATGTCCGGGGGATAGTTATTACTAGGAAACTAAAGTCCATGGACAGACATTCCTGGGAAAATGAATCCGGGAGGACATATATTTCTAGGAAAATATGTCCTTGGACAACTATTCCTAGTAAAATAAATGTGTGGACATATCTTTCTATTAAATTTATTCCGTCTGGACAAATTTTCCTGACGGACATATTTTACTGCTACAGTACTTTAAATGAAAAAAGACATTATAAAATGTTTTTACACGATTTATGCCCGTATTTCATATTTTATGTCTCCTTTACTAAAAGATATCCCGAATGAAACAAGTGCCTGTGGTTGTACCATATATTTATACGCTTGACATTGATTTCTCTTTCTGTGCTTTGTATCTGTCTAGCGTCATTGCTTTGTGGGGGGTCTTTTGTGTCCGACGTCATTTTGTTTCTGTGTTCTCGTTTTGGCCATGTCTTTGGACTTCGATTTTTGTAAATTTCATTCCTTTGTACCTTCGGTATTCTACTGCCGTTGTTTGACAACACAAAACACAAGGAGTCCCAGCTACATCACATGAAAATATTCAAACTGTAATATCCTTTACCGGGTGGATCACTCGTGCTTCAGAAAGGAAGGTTCCAGTTGGGTTTAAGGAGAGTGTAGTTCCAGTGATTTTTTGTTGTTGATTTTTTGCGTTTATTCAGCCTGATTTTTTTTTTTATAAAAAGGGGTCCATAAGCCATCTACAGATGAAGTTTATTGCTTTACTTCAACTTTTATGTAAACTGGGAAATTGAAACTGAAAGTATCGCCTATTGACAAAATTGAATTTTAAATGCAAGAATTTAATCTAGCTTAATGCATTCATTATCAAATTAATCAATGCAAATACTGATCGCTGGTCTCTTCTGTAATGACCACCAAGTAATGAAGTTTGTTCGTTGACATCTTCCGCCATCCTCTCACGTGCTTTGTTTGTTGACAAATAGCCCGTATCACAGAGGGTAATGAACAATCAAGAGAAGTTCCGATTAAAGAAGAAAGAATGAGCTATGATCCCGGTTGTAATTCAAAAACCAAAAAGTAAAAAAAAAATCAATTCAATCAATCAATCAATCAATCAATCAACCAATCAATCAACCGATCGATCAATCAACCGATCGATCAATCAACCGATCAATCAATAAAAAAATAGTACAAAATTAATAACTACATAAAAATCTTTGAATAGCTCGAAATCATTCACCAAAGTCTAGAAAAAAGACTGTCTGCATAAAATTAAGTTAAATCATGTAATATTGAATGGGTCATTGTAAAAACAAAATTTAAGATTCTGCCGATAATAGGTACATCTCAATATATAGTTAAGACAATACACAATAATCCAATGAGTATAATGTTCCTTCATCACTAAAGCAGATCAATGTTACAAAGCCAATACTCGACAGTTTCAGTAAAATTGCCATATACAGTTCACAAACACAAGACTAGATCACACCCTATTGGCACAATCATTGTTTTAACTAAAAAGCGAGAACAGAAAACTCGAAAATGGTCATAGAGTGCACTGCAAGGTGGTTGCAAATGATTCAGGCTCAAATTTGGAAAGTGACTTTTCAGAAATTCCACAGGCCTCTGCTCTTTGTTAAATACATAAATAACTTACCGGCCAGGTGAAATCAGGGTCGTACTTATATGCAGATGATACTACAGTATTTAGAGTTATCAAAAACCAGGATGACCACTGTATTTTACAAGAAGATTTTAGCAAATAAGATTGGAGCAAAGTATGGGTGTAAGTTCCATAAAAAAAAATGCAAACATTATTGTTATTGTTACATATGAAAGTAACGGATGTCACAGAACAGAACAAAAAGTTTCATTGTAATATTTGTTCCAAATTTAAGAGATTTTATAAACGCTAAAGCTAACACTCTTGGTTAAATTCAAATATAAGGACCCAGCCGATTGTTAAACGAAGATAACCATATACCTGCCATGGTATCAAGTCGTTCCGTCCCCAAGTAGTTCCGGCGTTCCGGCCCCAGTAGTTCCGGCCCCTAAGTCGATCGGTCGCCCAATATATTTTCCCATTTTGCTTGGTATATACATTTGTATTATATATTCCAAGGGATGATTGTCATGATTACCTTCATAATCATAACTTCGATCTCAACTGAATCCGAAATTAAAACCGGAAATTCTAGTTACCTCCCATGTATACATGCGGTGCATAGGTCTGCATATTGATTCTTGGAAATGAATTAAACAATTACTCTTGTATGTTAATTGTTATCACTTTGAATCTCTTTGAGGGCAAATTGATGACACCAGGATGAAGAAAAATAAACTTTAATTTCTCCTTTTTTGAAAGTGATTTTTCCTGATGATTTATGTTTTACAGAAAAGTGATGTTTTACTTTTAAACTAGCAAACTTTGAAAGTATATACACGATATGCATACTGAACGGTCAATTGCATGTTCTTCAAAAGAATTTATATGTCTTGGATTACCAAAGTTGATTATTATAATGCTACAGCCATGACGACTATATATATATATATATGTTTGTTTCTTAAGTATTAAACCTTCAAGTTGAAAACGAGGTAATTTGAAAGGGTAAATTTCCTTACACTGTAAAGTTAAACACTGAAATAGCAAAAATATTTTATTTAACAGCAATGCCAATTATAGAAAAATAGCATGCAGATTATATGGAAATTTACGTTACAATGTTTTGGTCAGTGTTGATTGTTATCTCAGTGGTGATATTATAAGCTTAATTATGCCATGACATGTGTGTTGTTTTTCTAAGCTTCGCATTTTAGGTGATAATCGTTGTTTTGAAAACAAAATCAAAGAAAGAAACATCAAAGTAATTTATTAATTAACTCATTGATAAGTCAATTATTATTATTATTATTTTTGTAATACCAATTTGACCACCCATATTTAAGAAAACATCCGTTTTTAATTGGCGTCTGTATATACTACAGTATTAGCTAATTAGTCTAATTAATTAAGTGATTTATACAAGCAGATTCATGCAACTTGTTTGTTTAAATAATTAAATTCATATGTTGGGCCGGAATTACTTTCAAATTGGGACCGGATCTACTTGAGGCCGGAACTACTGGGGACGGAACGACTGGGGACGGAACTGCTTGGGGATGGAACGACTGGAAAACCCTGCCATGAATTATTTCTTAATTAATAAAGTGTGACGATCTTAATGATAAATATTATTGCGTCTAAAAATCTATTGTGACGTCAAAATTTTATGGGAAAATTCACCAACTGTAAACTCGTCCACATATTCTTCTCTTATCCTCTCAACGCAAAAATAAAAATGCATTGTTTAATGTCAACAGCGTGCAACCTATATTGCTATGTAAAAAATTAGATTCCCTTGATTTACAATACGAGAAATTACCGGGATGTATAGGACATAATTTAGTTTACATTGTATTATCAGGAACAATGTCGGACGAGGAAGACGACCCGATTGGACATGAGGTGACAAAACATTGCATTTGACAAACAAACAACAATTTATCACCCATGGCTTGTAATAAAATACGTCAAAATTGCATTTTGAGTACACAAAACACTATCACAGGATCAAATATAGCTGCATTACCAACTCCAAGAACTCCATCGATATTCCCCCCCGAAAAGGGGGATTGTTTACAAATGCCATTTTTATGATATTTTTTACCAATATTGTAGAATTCTGGTAGCACCAGTACTGTGTTCAGATTCTTCAATTTATCCATAATCTAATACACAAACCTACTTATTTGAATTAAAAACAGAATTTCATTGAATTTTCAATAGGGGTTTAGAATATTAAACATGTTAAATAAGGGCTGTTCACTCTTCTTTCCCCCAAATATATCTATACCTTTAATTTCAATTCAGTTTCAAGTTTTAATTAAAGTTGATACAGTTCAATAATAGACCAATTTCAAATTTCTGTTTATGAATGAATTGGGGTCAGTCGGAGTAAATTGCATCACGTAACATTATGATGTCCAAAAACCTAGATTGTGATGTCAAAATTTTTCCTGAAAATTCTCCACTTGACCTTATCGGAGCTCTAGTATCAGACTTCTTTTCAACACGTCAGAGTATAGAAAACGTAATGTCATAAAGCCAAAAATATCATGAACTTATGTTTTTGACTACATTCTTTGTCACATGGGGCGTTCCTTTACAAGTTTGCTTGTGGATGGAAAGCTGTCATACCCAATTCACAGTCTGCTCCGTTAGGCACTAGCCCGATACTGAGACTAGTAGATTTGAATTCGGACTAGTAAATTGTTTCCACCACTAGTCCGACTGGACTAGCAAGAATTTTTTGTTGCAGAAATTTTAAATTGCATTTTCTAGACAACATGCTGAATCTACATTGTCTTTCATTGCGGTAAAAATGTTCTTTTTTCCGGACTAGTAAATCTGTTATCTCAACTAGCCCGAAGGACTAGTCATGAAAAAAGTTTTTGTCGCAGACTGATTCATGCCATTTGTTGCCATCATTCAAACATACGTGTTGTTTCTGTCACACAAAATTTGAAAATCAGCAAACTTGGTAATAATAAATAAAAATTGTATATAATACATATACAGACACAAAGTAAAAGGCAACATACTCTCAGTTGCAACAGAGAGTGTTGTTGTCTTTAGTTTCACATATTAAAAAAAAAGACAACAATACTCAATGTTGTGGTATTCCGCATAGATTCAATATTCAGCATGTTCAGTCTAAATATTTAAATATTTATTGATATTTATTAGCGGTACATTTTTTTTGTATTTTGAAATCGAACATAATGTGTAGTTACATGTATAACCTTGGCTTATGAGCAACAAAAATGGATATGAATCTCCTCATTGGAATGATGTACAGAATATTTGGAACTGGTTTTAATTAACTATGGGTCAAATAAAAAAAGAATATTCTTTTGTATCTATTATCATTTCATGTAGTTTTTAAGGCAGGGTCTCTGCCTTCTAGCTGTCGTGTAAAGCCATCTTGAAACTAGTCTGTTTCAACCAGGCTCTTACATTTAGGAGACTCCTATATATGAAAAGAGCCCAAATGATCGAGACTATCGTCAAAAAATGCGTACGGCTTACCAGTTATTCATACGAAGGAACAAAAAATAATCCATTCATTTGGTGATACAGTGTCCATTTTATGATCAACTACATCGTTTGATGTGTGTATTGTATTTATTTAATATCTTTTGAAAGATGCAATGTTTTTTTTTAATCTCAGAGGACTTTAATTGACATTCGAAATTCACTATTTGGTTCATTCATAAAAATTTCCAGTGGCACGCTGTGATTTTACAAATTTTTATGAATGAATACATAGTAACTTCTACTTTCGTTGTTGTAACTCGTAAAAATGTGTCTATTTCTCAAAATATATGACTTTGAACCTTTTAATGGTTACATTGACATCTTTACTAACCATTTCTTTTTTGTTTTGTTTATTAATGTCCCGACAGGTGGCGCATTGTATCTATTAATGACCATACTTTATTACGCCTGCATGACATACACTTTTGTAAATAAGGGTCAAATAAGTTTCAAAATAATCCGTAATTACAACAAATGTTCTTTATGGAATACTTCCAATACAAGTAAATTTAAGAATAATTCAATTATGTCAACAATGAAGCACGGAAGGTTTAAACTTTATCTCTGACGGCGTTCCTAATCACAAGCGTAATCAAGTACAACACTTTTACTGGATCATGAAGGTCCCAAACTGTCACCGAGTCTGATTTGTTACAACAGGGGGGAGTGCTCGCTTGCTGAATTTTCATAACTTGCTGTGATTCCTTCTTTTGTAGTATATCACTTTGTATTGAAACAGGGATGAAATATGTTAGTATACTGCGCCAAGAACATGTTCACGAAGGCAAGACGTCATGTCCAAAGTTAATCGTAGTCTAATCCCTTTTGGGATTCGAAGCCAGAGATGTTTTTTGATATTGCCTGCCTCGGAGGGTCCGTTCGCCCTGATGGATAACTGTTTTTAATCATGGTATATGGTCTAGCACTTGATTTATTGTGATCTAAATTTGGGGAAAATTTTTACATGCGCATCAAAAAAGTGGCAGAATAATCAGAGTTTTGATAGTGGCCGCAAATTTGTAGAAATAGGAGTTATAACCTTTAAAAGATTATAAGTGGCTGCAAGCATTTCGGCATCCAGTGCTTTGCTCCAACAGAAAAAAAAACTGATGTGCATGTAGATAAAAAATACAAATATGGAATGCTCTAACAGAGATCCATCATAAGAAATAACTAAATACCGAAGTTACTGTGAATTTGTTTTCTGCATATGCGCATTTCGACAACTTATGTCTCTTCAGTGCAGATAAAATCTAAACATTTGGAAAACCATAAGAAAAAGTCTTCAACCCATTCAATATGTTTTGGAATGTGTTGTCCCCAGATAAGGCCACAGGGACTTGCTACGGCCTACAAAAAACGTTTGATAGTAAAAAGTTTTAGGTTGGAAGCAATTCCCACTCCCTGTGATAAGGCCGTTATGAGTAAAATCCTCTAAAGGTGGTTCCTTCAGATCTCATTCTTGTGAATATCAATGTAATCATGAAAACAAGTAATTGTTTTAATCACAGTCAAAAACATGTAGTCATCAAAGTGATAACATGACAAAATTAGAAATATCAACATTAATCATGAAAAATCAAGCCATCGAGTGTAACACTTGTTTGGAATACTTACATGTACCAACAAAGAGGAACAAGGCAATAGAATGTAAATAGAGTTTTAACTAAATCGCCAACAACCCATACAAAAACTGAAAAGACAACCCAAACCGGGAAGGAAAACTTTGGATTTTAATTCTTGAAAAAATTACATGCCAAGATTTCAGCAAAACAGTAATAATTACAGGACTTCTGCAAATACCCAGGAACCTGCCTTGACAGCATTCCATGCTTTGATTATTATTTATTAATTTGATTTCTCTAATTTTTGCGCTGTTTTCAAGTTTCTTGAACAGTGGGAAAAATATGTTTCTCCTCTCAAGAGAGAATGTTGTTCTCGGCAACTGATTGGATGAAATTCAATTATGATGTCATAAATGTTTGCCGTTTTCCTGCTGTACCATTGTGATGTTATGAAAAAAGGCAACCTTGCCTGGCAACCTTGCCTGATTACATCACATTCAAAGAACACATTTATTTCGGATCATCAGAAAAGGGGTCATGTTTTTGTCCACAATCTCCTTGATATCATTGGAGAAATAAAATCCACAACCATGTCTCGTGAGAAACAACATTTCTTCACTCTCGATTGTTAAATTTTCAAATATTTTAAACGCTCGGCAGGCCTTGCATTTAAAAATTTAACCATCTCTAGTCATGCTAGTGTAGAAATTTCGTTTATCATGTGATGCGATTGTGGATTCTTTATTTCTTTTTTATCTTTGAACATTCTTAGACCTGTCAAGTTTTGAAAATCGCCTCATGTGAGATTTGCCAAAATTGTCAAAGATCAAAGGAAAAAAATCAAAAGATCAAAGGAATTTGCCCCAAATTGGCAAGAGCTTAGCATGAGTCTCACACAGATTGCGTGACACTTGACAAGTCTGATGTCTTTCCCTTGATGATAAGGGGAGCAGATATATACCAGTAAATATTGTTTATCAATATGTTTAAAATTATAGTTAATATGTTAGAAATTGAAACAAAGATATTTTGACACAAAATGTATGCTATCTTGAAAAATTTCTTTTGAATTTCACTGCATAGTCTGAAAGTTGTCCCTTTTACAGAATACAGAAGAGCCCAAGCTGAGTCATATTATGTTGAAACTTGAATGTTTTCACCAGTTTGGTAGAAGTGTCCATAGCTTTAGAACCCATCAAGATGACTTTTTAGTTGTTTTATCTTGCAGTAAGGGCTTTTCCATTAAAATGCATGTACCAGGGTCGGAAGGCAATTTTCTACTGTCCCCACAACCAAGGGTAAGGGACAAATATGAGTATAGCAATAAGACACAAAATCAACAAGAACCATCAAGAATTTTCTTTTTCTGCCTTCCGACCCTAGAACATCCTTTTAAATGGAATAGCCCTAATCATAAAGCTTTCAATCATTTTTATAGCAGTCTACAAATTATTCAGTAGTTATATGTATTATGTAAAATGTTTTTTTTTACATATATTTTAGATTGATGTGTACCTTTCTAAGAGTGTGTCAGACAATTTATATCTACTACAGGTAAGATAGAATTACTTGTGATATGAAGAAATTATACTTTTTGTATCAGAAATTGATGAATTTCAAAACCCAAACTTCAGTAGTTTTATCAGCAAAATTTCTGATATAAACAACAGAAAAATATTTTATATGAAGTACTCTTGAAAAAAATAATGTAAAGTTTATTTTTACATGGTTTACTCTATTTTTTCCTAATTTTGAAGAAAATATTTCTAATTATTCATGAAGTCGCATGGGAGTTCTATGTCATTTTTAGCTCACCTGGCCTAAAAGGCCATGTGAGCTATTGCCATGACTATGCGTATGTCATCCGTCCGTCCGTCAACAATTTCAAAAATCTTCTCCTCTGAAACAGCTGGGTCAATTGTAACCAAACTTGGTCTGAATCATCACCAGGGTATGCAGTTTCAAAATAGTGTTCGATTAGTCTGTAGATCAAACAACATGGCCGCGGAATTGCAGTTTTTGGCTAATAACTCGAAAACCGTTACAGATATCAAAAATCTGACGGGGTAAAAATGATCAGCATAATGAGATCTACCCACTGTGTAATTTTGAAGAAAATCTGAAAACCCATCTCGGAGTTATAGCCCTTTTTCCGTTAAATTTTCAAAGTTTTTGCATTTTTTAATTTTTTATTTCAAAAAGTGTAACAGATAGAGGTCAAGTGTTAATTGAAAAAATGTTCAGCATATCAAGATCTACCTACCCTGAAATTTTGAAGAAAATCCATAAACCCTTGTAGGAGTTATTGCCCTTTTTTTACCGAATTTTAAAAATTTTCGTATTTTTCATCTTATATTTCCAAAACTATAGAAGATGAAGGTTAAGTGTGAATTGATGAAATGTTTGCCATGCTGTGGCGACTTCAAAACTGATGTTGAAAATTGTTCCTTGACCGCCATTTTCAAAATGGCTGCCAAAAAAGGCGGGAAAATTCAACATTGTCTGATTTCAATGAAATTTGGTTTCCAAATAGATATTGATGTTGCGACTTCAAACTGGTGTTGAAAATTGTTTGTTGACCGCCATTTTCAAAATGGCCGCCAAAAAAGGTGGGAAAATTCAACATTGTCCGATTTCAATGACATTTGGTTTCCAAATTGGTCTTGATGTCGTAACTTCAAAACTGATGTTAAAAATTGTTTGTTGACCGCCATTTTCAAAATGGCTGCCAAAAAAGGCGGCAAAAAGTCAACATTGTCTGATTTCAATGAAATTTGATTTCCAAGTAGATATTGATGTTGCGACTTCAAAACTGATGTTGAAAATTGTTTGTTGACTGCCATTTACAAAATGACATCTCAACTTCATTTCTGGTGTCGAAAGTGGTCCTTAGCAAGAACTTTTTTTGTCAAAAAAGCACAACAAAGAAATATAGTAAAACATGATCAGGCTTTAAAAACATTTCAAGATATTGGAGGTGTTTGAGCTACGAAAGTTTGAGAAACTGAAGATCAACTGTATAACTTACAATGTTAACTGAAAGCCAGATGAGCGATACAGGCTCCTGGGAGCCTCTGGTTATATTTGATGCAAATTTCTTGGGTATGACATGACAAAAAAATGTGTATTTGTACGTAACAATAGAAGGAAGATTGTAAGAAAAATGCAAGTTTCAAGTCTGTGAATAGGATATGTATTAAGTTATTTT
>MJUU01069202.1:659-11555 GCA_002080025.1 Modiolus philippinarum
GGTCAACGAACAATTTTTAACATCAGTTTTGAAGTTGCTACATCAATACCTTTTTGGAAACCAAATTTCATTGAAATCGGACAATGTTGAATTTTCCCGCCTTTTTTGACAGCCATTTTGAAAATTGCGGTCAACCAATAATTTTCAACATCAGTTTTGAAGTTGCCTCAGCATTGCAAACATTTTATCAATTGACACTTAACCTTCATCTTCTATAGTTTTGGAAATAAAAGATGAAAAATATGAAAATTCTGTGAAAAAAGGGCAATAACTCCTACAGAGGTTTTTAGATTATCTTCAAAATTTCAGATGTGGGTAGATCTTGAAATGCTGAACATTTTTGCAATTTAAAGTTGACTTGTATCTCTTATAGTTTTTCTGATAAAAAAATTAATAAAGTTAAAATTTTGCAAATTTTACAGAAAAAGGGCAATTACTCCAAGACGGGTTTTCGAATTTTCTTCTAAATTGCAGGGCAGGTAGATCTTGCTATGCTGATCACTTTTACCTGAGTCAGATTTTTGATATCTGTATTGGTTTTTGAGTTATTTGCAAAAAACAGCAATTTACCCCTATGTTCTATTTTTAGTAACAGCAGCCATGTTGTTTGGTCTTTGGACTAATTGAACATAATTTTTAAACTGCATACCCTGGTGATGCTTTAGGCCAAGTTTGGTTACAATTGGCTCTGCAGTTTCAGAGGAGAAGATTTTTGAAATTGTTGACGGATGACAAGTAATTGAGACAAGAGTTGAGATAGTTGAGCTTTCTATTTCAAGTAATTTGCATACTTGAGCCACAGTTGAGATAGTTGAGCTTTCTATTTCAAGTAATTTGCATACTTGAGGTAGAGTTGAGATAGTTGAGCAACTTGAGCTTGCAATCTATGTTAAATTAGGAGACTTGAGAGTGGTTGAGTTCCCAGAATGAAAACATTCAGACATGACATCATGGAAAATTTTAGATTTTTGGCTCCATTTTCATAGTTGAATCAGAGATTTTACAATTTGTTATGAAGGACTAGACATCATGTTTGATTTATGCTAATATTCAGTTAAAGTATGACATGAAGTGAAGTAGATTTGCTTTACAACAAAACTTTGACCATGTGAAAGTTTAAATGTGATATAAACTTGTCATTTTATGTGGAAATTAGGATTGGCAAATTGTCAGTATTCCATCATCTTCAGCATGTAAGTAAATGTATTAATTGTTATAAATAATTGTAGAAAACATTCATTATTAAGTGCATGTTTGCTTAATTTATCTTATTATGATGATGTTCATTTCTTTTGAATA
Source organism: Modiolus philippinarum (assembly GCA_002080025.1). Taxonomy (NCBI): domain Eukaryota; kingdom Metazoa; phylum Mollusca; class Bivalvia; order Mytilida; family Modiolidae; genus Modiolus; species Modiolus philippinarum. The sequence goes on from MJUU01069202.1 coordinate 1,959, forward strand.
ATGATAAAAAATTTCAGTATAAATTCCAAAACTTAATTTAAGTATCAATTGACACATCTGTCCAATTTGGAATTTGCTGAATAATAATATTTGCAAAATGCAAATATAAGATTTAAGAATTATATCTTTGCTTAAATTGAAATGAATGATGTTTTTAGCAAGTAAGTAATTCCTGGTAGAACCATTTGACAGCATATCAACTGAAAATTGAAATTCAGCTTTTGTTTTCATGAATATCAAAAAAATAGGTTATTGATAAATAAATTTAAGTGTTTGTTTTCAATGATTTGAAAAATAAATAGGTTAACATGTTCAAGGGCAAAGCAGTTGAGAATACTTGAGGGATGGGTTGAGCAGACTTGAGAAACAGGTTGAACAGACATAAGGGTTGGGTTGAGCAGACTTGAGGAACAGGTTGAGCAGACTTGAGAAACGGGTTGAGCAGACTTGAGGAACGGGTTGAGCATACTTGAGGTATTGGTTGAGCAGACTTGAGAAACAGGTTGAGCAGACTTGAGGAATGGGTTGAGCAGACTTGAGGAACAGGTTGAGCAGACTTGAGAAACGGGTTGAGGAGACTTGAGGAACAGGTTGAGCAGACTTGAGGAATTAGGTTGAGCAGACATGAGTAACAGTTGCATGCGAAAATCTCAACTAATATCTCAGTTCATCCTCAACTGAAAAAACTGGTTGAGCTTCCATTAAATTTTTTTGTGTGAGGTTTAAAAACGAGGCTTGACGAGTTTTTAAACATTTGAAAATTCATTTAACAAGATTTGAGAAATTTCATAATTAACATGTATAAGTTGTAGAAAATGTTTCCCTAATGACATGATGTAAAATACCAAGGATTATGCTCCGAATAGATTTGGCGGGAAATTTAACCTGAGTTTATGTCTCTCAAGAGATGAGAAATATTTTAATCACAGCGGTCAAGCATTGGCTTATAAATTTGCTAGAAATTAGAGAAAACGGTATCCACCATGAATTTATTTCTAAAAATGTATATATATAAAATATTTTCTCCTTCACATTGAAGTGGTTTTAAAAATACTTCTTCACAGTCACTTGAAAAGGGAAAATTTTGGTTTACAACATGTGAGCTAGACAGCAAGTTATAATAGAAATTTTTCTATCTGGAATGAAGAAACATTTTAAAATCATAATTAACCTAGCTGAATAAGAGTATTTTTCTCCAATGGACTTTATGTTGAACTAGAAAAATATAAAATGTCGTTGAACCCCTTGCAGAAAATTTACTATTAAAGGAGAAGTATTTGTGGGGGATTCAATTTCTTTTATATCCTGGATAAGAATTTTCAACAAATTGAAATCCAGCAATATGAATATACTATGAATTGTATCAATTCCACAAAAATTTGTCTACACAAAATAGTTTTAAAGGTTAAATCCATGAAATTTTATCCTGGCTAAAATAAATGATTATACAGTAATCAATCACCATTGCAATTGGTTAAACATAGAAAGCAGCGAAAGCCTGCTAAGCTCATCCGTTGCACAGCATTGTCACATATTAAACATGTCAGTCAACAGGAATGGACTGTAATCATTCCTTTTTAAGGATTCATTCATGCATAAAATGTAGGTCACAGACTGCATCCCAAGCATTCACTGCAACTGTCATCCCAAAATCCATCTACATACCAATATGGTTGATGTGGAACATGTCAGTATGCAGAAGTGGACTTATACTATTCTACCTAATCAAATCACTCATGCATGAACTATAGGTCACAGTCAGCATCTGCAGTATGCATTGTTGTTGTCATCCCAAAATGCATCATACATATAAGTATGGTTGATGTGGGACATGTCAGTAAGTGGGAATGAACTTTAACCATTCTATCTAACCAAGTCACTCATGCATAAAATGTAGGTCAGAGACAGCATCCGAAGCATGCATTCATGTTCATCCAAAAATGCATCACATATACCAATATGGTTGATGTGGGACATGTCAGTAGGCAGGAATGAACTTTAATCATATACCTAACCAAGTCGCTCATGTGTAAAATATAGGTCAGAACCAGCATCCGAAGCATGCATTGTTGTCGTCATCCCAAAATGCGTCATACATACCAATATGATTGATGTGGGACATATCAGTCAGCGGGAATGGACTTTAACCATTCTACCTTACCAAGTTGCTTATGCATAAAATGTTGGTCAGAGACAGCATCCGAAGCATGCATTGTTGTTGTCATCCAAAAATGCATCATACATACCAATATGGTTGATATGGGACATGTCAGTAAGCAGGAATGGACTTTAACCATTCTACCTAACCAAGTCGCTCATGCGTAAAATGTAGGTCAGAACCAGCATCTGAAGCATGCATTGTTGTTGTCATCCCAAAATGCATCATACATACAAATATGTTTGATATGGGACACGTCAGTAAACAGGAATGGACTTTAATCATTCTACCTAACCAAGTCGCTCATGCGTAAAATGTAGGTCAGAGACAGCATCCAAAGCATGCATTGTTGTTGTCGTCCCAAAATGCATCATACATACCAATATGTTTGATGTGGGACTTGTCAGTGAGCAGGGATGGACTTTAACCATTCTACCTAACCGGATGCCGACATGGACGCGAATGCAGACGCTAGGGGTATCACATAAGCCCCCTCACTTCATGAGGTGAGCTAAAAAGTCACAATGTGATCTTATATTACCATATAGATATTTTTTTCTTTTTCTTTTTCCTTTTTGTCAATGACAAAAGTAACAGGAATGTCGTATTGGTAAAAAATATAATGTTAAATCATAGTGTGTCTAAATCAAGAATTTTATGTTGTTATTTGTGTAAAAGATTTTGACATTCTCTGGTTTAATACTCATAATCATTTAAATTTGTTGGTCAGTGACAATTTATTTTGGTCAGTGACAACTTATTTTATTTTTATATAATACATATCTTGTTAATTCTCAGAAGCATATTGATATTTTTACTTTCTCTCATCTATGGGCAGGAAACTCTCTCCATATGTGCTTTCCCAGACTGAGCTTGCTTTAAATAATGGTTTCCATTTACTAAGTGTACTGTCCAGACCTTTTTGTTCACCTTACCTTCAGCACTGATTGGAAATTTGTAAAAACTCCCAGTCTGATGTTACAGTAAAACTTGAATCCTGATTTAGAAGGAGTTGAACCCAAAAAGGAACTTTCCACCATAGATGTGTATTTGTATCTATACCAATTGTTTTCCACAAAGTAGGGATCTAAAATAAATAAATATGTTAAGTACAACAAGAGTGGACCCTAATAGATGTCTCGCCCGTCCCTGCTTGTTTCTAAAACAGTCATGTACTACTCAAGAGCAAGCTACAAGCCAAATATCATTACCTTACCACTTACAGTAATTGAGAAATTATTCTAATCAGAAACACTTAACTTTGTTCACTAGACCATGAAATTGAGGTAAAGGTCAAAAGCCATATGGCAGACTGACATGTACTAACCGAGACCAAGCTATCTACCAAATATCATTGACCTATAGCTTGTAGTTATTGAGAAACAGACTTAAGCAAAAAAAATTAACCTGGTCACTGGACCATGAAACTGAGGTCAAGNTCAAAAGCCATATGGCAGACTGACATGTACTAACCAAGACCAAGCTATATACCAAATATCATTGACCTATAGCTTGTAGTTATTGAGAAACAGACTTAAGCAAAAAAACTTAACCTGGTCACTGGACCGTGAAATTGGGGTCAAGGTCAAAAGCCATATGGCAGACTGACATGTACTAACCAAGACCAAGCTATATAATAAATAACATTGACCTATAGCTTGTAGTTATTGAGAAACAGACTTAAGCCAAAAAAACTTAACATGGTCACTGGACCGTGAAATTGGGGTCAAGGTCAAAAGCCATATGGCAGACTGACATGTACTAACCAAGACAAAGCTATATACCAAATATCATTGACCTATAGCTTGTAGTTATTAAGGAACAGAGTTAAGCAAAAAAACTTAACCTGGTCACTGGACTGTGAAATTGGGGTCAAGGTCAAAAGCCATATGGCAGACCAAGACCAAGCTATATACCAAATATCATTGACCTATAGCTTGTAGTTATTGAGAAACAGACTTAAGCAAAAAAACTTAACCTGGTCACTTGACCGTGAAATTGAGGTCAAGGTCAAAAGCCATATTGTAGACTGACATGTACTAACATAAACCAAGCTATATACCAAATATCATTGACCTAAGGCTTGTAGTTATTGAGAAACAGAGTTAAGCAAAAAAACTTAACCTGGTCACTTCACCGTGAAATTGAGGTCAAGGTCAAAAGCCATATGGCAGACTAACATGTACTAAGCAAGACCAAGCTATTTACCAAATATCATTGACCTATAGCTTGTAGGTATTGAGAAACAGACTTAACCAAAAAAACTTAACCTGGACTTATGCAAAAAAACTTAACCTGGGCACTGGACCGTGACTCTGAGGTCAAGGTCAAAAGCCATATGGCAGACTGACATGTACTAACCAAGACAAAGCTATATACCAAATATCATTGACTTCTAGCTTCTAGTTATTGAGAAATGGACTTAAGCAAAAAAACTTAACCTGGTCAAGGTCACATGATTTTGGGTCCGACAGATAGGGTTCGCCGTAAGCTACCTATGGACCAAATATAAAGTTCCTACATCAAAGGCTTCTATATAATAACTTGAGTTTACGTCGCCGCCGCCGTCATATTTTGCACGCCTATGTCTCGCTTTCCACCACTTTCGACGCAGGCAAGACAATAATACCACTAGATGATGACTACTACATGATGACTACTAAATTGTAAATATCTTNGCGAAATATAGGTCAAGGTCACATGATTTTGGGTCCGACAGATAGGGTTCGCCGTAAGCTACCTATGGACCAAATATAAAGTTCCTACATCAAAGGCTTCTATATAATAACTTGAGTTTACGTCGCCACCGCCGCTGCCGTCATATTTTGCACGCCTATGTCTCGCTTTCCACCACTTTCGACGCAGGCAAGACAATAATACCACTAGATGATGACTACTACATGATGACTACTAAATTGTAAATATCTTTGCAAGTGTTAAAATATCGCAAAGATAAATATTTGGAATATTTCAATCCCTTTTATAAATGCATCAGAGGAATGGACTTTAATAGAAATAAAAAATCACAAAAATTAAATGCTACGCAGTTGTCCAGGAGAGAAAAATGCAAAACAATGTAGCCACATAATAAGTTTACAATAATTAAACGCTCTCTTCTATTTTAGTAATAATTACACCTTATATAAGTAAGCTTCATTCTGATTGGTTAATAGCAGTGGTATTTTTGGTAAATATCCCTTCACTGAATGGCTTGTTGTGCTATTTGACCTGGATTGATTTGATAGAGACATTCGGTGTAATCAAATAGATATATCATGAATGTCGGGTATTTGCCAAAAAAAGTCTCGAGTCTAAATTTCCATTGCCTCATAGGCTCAGGAAATGTACAATGTAACCGACCCGCAACTTGTATTTTTGGCAAATACCCTTCTTTATCATAATAGATCCATTCAAAAATCAAAAGGTCACTGAACTTGTTTTTCTTTCCAAAAGAAAAACAATTTACAATAATCACAATGCTGACAAGATTATAAAACATGTTGGTCCCAATTGTAAATTCATGCAATTCCTGATAATTTATAATCTTCAAAAAAAATAATAGTACTTACCTTGTTTAATCTCTTCCTCACTTGAGACATGATGAAAAACTACAATATGAAAACATATACATGATAATTATCTGGGAAATGGCACATGATTAATCTTAACAGTCGTTTGAATTTTAAACCAAAAATAACAAAAATGAGGGTAAATAAAATAGCTATAGGACAAGGTGAAATACTTCTAAAACATATATATAGTGAGATATGTTTTGAAAGTAGTTCACCTTGTCCTATAGCTATTTTACCTCTTTTTTTCATTTTTGGTCTAAAATCCAAGTGACTGTGATCTTAATTTAAGGTAGATAGACACTGTTGCACTGTGAAATTCAATTGTGCATTAGAAAAATAAAGAGGCGGATACGTTAGGTTTGATTTTCCGGCCAAAACAGTAATTTGAGGGCTTTTCTTTTGTGACATCATAATTGAATGACAGACGTGAAACGTCATATTCCATTTACTTTGCCATGAATTAACTTCCTCTTCCCATATAATAATATTTAATCCGGAAAATTTGTAAAATATCTCCGTTTAAAACATGGTGACACGTACATTTTTTTATTGTAACCAATAAATTACATCATAACTATCTGTTAACAAAAATACATCAACTTCTCATGGATAAAAAGTTCATTTCTATTAAGCTAAATATTTTCCCTGTGCATTCTATGTAAATTTAGGCGAAAAAATGGCTAAAAATGAGCAAACTTTGCATGATCTTTATTCTAGAAAAAGCAAGCATGATGACCCATACTTTTTATTAAAGATTTCAGGTAAGCAGGATTGGTTCTTCAATTGTGCAGATTTGCAACAAATTCTCATGGATATGAAAATTACTGTCAATCTACCTTAAACCACAGGTGCTTGAGGACAGGACCGTGTATGGGCCCTTTGGTCCCTCTCCTTTTTATAATATTTCCACTATTTTTCATTGTTATTTATTTGTGCTATTTTGGACTAATAAAACATATATTTATCGTCTACTTCCTATTTTATTCAGTGATTTAGACTGAATAAAGATCTTTCCTTGGAGTAGGAGACTCTAGAAGAAATGTCAATCGAGTTTGACAGAGTACTCTTGTTGTACACCTATATGATACAAGTGATGACCCTAAAAGATGTCTCGCCCGTCCCTGCTGGCCTCTAAATTGATGTGAAATCTAAGTGAACTAATCAGAAAAGTGAACATGCTCACTAGACTGTGAAATTGAGGTCAANGCCAGACTGACATGTACTACCCAAGACCAACCTACATACCAAATATTATCAACCTACCACTTCTAGTTATTGAGAAATGGACTTAAGCAGAAAAACTTAACGTGGCCACTAGACCGTGAAATTGAGGTCAAGGACAAAAGTCACCTGCCAGACTGACATGTACTACCCAAGACCAACTTACATACCAAATATTATCAACCTACCACTTCTAGTTATTGAGAAATGGACTTCAGCAGAAAAACTTATGTGGCCACTAGAAGGTGAAATTGAGGTCAAGGACAAAAGTAACCTGCCAGACTGACATGTACTAACCAAGACCAACCTACATACCAAATATTATCAACCTACCACTTCTAGTTATTGAGAAATGGACTTAAGCAGAAAAACTCAACGTGGCCACTAGACCGTGAAATTGAGGTCAAGGACAAAAGTCACCTGCCAGACTGACATGTACTACCCAAGACCAACCTACATACCAAATATTATCGAAGGGTTTTCAAAATATCCTGCATTTAGTAAACTGTTAACGCCGTCGCCGTCGTCATACTTTGCAGGCATATGTCTCGCTTTCACGACTTTCGTCGCGGGCGAGACAAAAACTGGTGAATACATGTAACTAGAGGCTCCCAGGAGCCTGTATCGCTCACCTGGCTTTCTGTTGCCAAAATCGTGGTAACATTGTAAGTTATAAAGTTTATCATCAGTCTCTCAAACTTTAGTACCTGGAACACCACCAATATCTTGTGCAGTATTTAAAGTCTGATCATGTTTTATTATTATTTCTTTGTGGGGCTTTTTGACAAAAAACATTCTTGCTAAGGACCACTTTCAACACCAGTTTTGAAATACGAACAATTTTCAACCTCGATTTTGCAGAAGTTGCAACATCAATATCTATTTGGAAACAAAATTTCATTGAAATAGGACAATGTTTAAATTTCCCGCCTTTTTTGCAACCATTTTGAAAATGGCCATCAGCAAACAATTTTCAACATAAGTTTTGAAGTTGTGACATCAATACCTATATGGACATCAAATTTCATTGAAATCGGACAATGTTGAATTTTCCCGCCTTTTTTGGCGGCAATTTTGAAAATGGCGGTCAACGAACTTTGGCCAGATGAGCTAAAAATCAAATAAACCTGTAAGCCACCGGCAACTCTTTCACATTTCTATGAAACAACTGTAGGCCTATGTCCCTCTTACCACAGACATTTGATTACAGAGATTAGCAACTCGATATAATCACATGATTTTTCGTGGCCACTAAAGAAAAACGCTCAGTTTTATGACTGCATAACTCAGAAGTGAATAAAGATATTGGAATAAAATTTTCAATGAGCGAAATGACAAGGTTTTGTCTTTTACAAGATCTATTTTTTTAAATTCTACTGTGTATATCAAATCAAAGTGCAGCTTGCACTGAAAAGCAGATCGATTTTGAGGGTAATACAGTTTGACAATTAATATTGACAGGTGCCTGGTAAATATTCTATCATTAATTGTTTATAAAGTATACAGATCGTGAGGCCATCATATCAAATACCTTTGCAAAGTTTGAAGTGAATTGGCCAAATGGTTGTCAAGTTAGAGCACGACATGTGAAACGGACGGACGGACGGACGGACAATCGCTCATTGGTAGACCATAATACGTCCGTCATTAGACAGGAGTATAAAAAATGTTTCTATGTCTAACTTTAATATCAAATAAATTGTTTTGAGTTTTCATTTTAATCCAAATATATTTCATTTAATTCATAAAAAATAATTTTGCCACACTATTAAAACACATTGAAATAAACAATGCATTATGAACCAAGACATCATAATTACAATTGATAATTATAGAATGATATAGAGTGCTTTGTGATTGCATGCAACCAGTGTCATTCTTCACCCACACACTCCCAATATACTGCTGCATATACATGTATAACTTTAAATATCTACAAGTTTCTCTGGGAAAAAATGGGCAAGTGCTTTTGGAATTCGGACAAGTAAAATCTGTCATGCACTTGCCCGACATGGAAGGGACAAGTTGGTAGAAATTTTTGTGTCAAGCCCTGAAGTCTGATACTGAAATACTAATGACAAATTAGAATCATTCACACAGTTAAATTCATAAGGCCAGTGTTCAATTAGGGCTGTTTAAATTTGGAATTAATTATTAGTCCACTAATTTTGTAATAAAGGGCTACGCCGAGCGCAGCATGATACGACCACAGCATGTCAAACACTGAAACTGCAACAAGTGTAATTCAAAATGAATGAGGACACAGTAAAGAGCTTGATCCAGTAATTAAATGGACACAATAAAGAACTAGATCCAGTAATTAGCTGCACACAAACTATAGCAAATATAAAAATTAACGTAAATGATTCCTTATATAGATCTGAAATAGTAAGAGGTATGTCAAATTGGTCAACGGTCAACATACTACTTTAACAATATTATAAGAGGAAACGAACCCATTAAAATCCAACAAAAAAATAAAGGATTTTACATGTTTTGAAAATTACAATTTCAGCCCCTTTGACCCCTTTTAGCTCAGAAACGGTAAGAGCTGTGCCAAATCCAATGACAAAATGCCAAAGCTTATATCAAGAGGAATCCAAAGAAAAAATCCCAAAAATAAAAATTTCTAATATTTCGAAAAAA
>MJUU01069203.1:18655-37202 GCA_002080025.1 Modiolus philippinarum
CCAAAAATATCAGTCTTTGACATTTTCAGGAAATTTACCAAAGTTGGAACCGGAATCAAAATTCTGAAAACTTATTGCGCATCTACAGACTATATGCAACAATTCTGCAACAAAATTAAATCCATAAATCCGAAAATGTAGGACGAGTTTGCGTCACATGCCATATGTGTCACAATCCACATTTTGTGGTCTTTGTTAAATCGACTTCTTGGGGCCTCTTGTTTACATCAAGATAAATATCGAAAATCCGAAAGCTTATTGCGCATCTATTCTACAACAAAATTAAAACCCTAAATCCAAAAATGAAGGAGGAGTTCGCGTCCCATGCCACATGTTTTAAAAATGGACATCTTGGTGCCTCTTGTTTGCACCAAGACCAATATCAAAAATCCGAAAGCTTATTGCGCATCTGCAGCATATATGCAACAGTTCTGTAACAAAATTAAAACCCTAAATCCAAAAATGTAGGAGGAGTTCGCATCGCAAGGATTTGTGACGGACGGACGGACGGACAGATGGACGGAGAGACGGACGCGGTCCACGAAAATATCCCCGAACTTTCATTCGAAAGTGCGGGGATAATAATCCCAATGTTTTAAGGGCATTATTTTCAAATTAGTTTATAGACATTGATGTTACATCTATGTTCCAGACTGGCAGATATTTTGGATGGCGGTGCAGTTCTGCCGTCACTTTTCTTGAAGGGGACCATCTAAGGACCATTAACTCTAATTTTGGTTCTAATTTCAGAGGAAAACATCTTTAAATGCTTTCCTGTAGGTTTTCGATAGGTCTCCAGGTTATACTATGTTCCCCACTGGGGCCATCTTGAATGCGATGCAGACAAGCCAGGTAAATATTTCAAACGGGAACAACTATGGCCAATTGTGACAAAGTATGTTTTTATTATTGGCCAAGTAATTTCAGAGGAGAGGATCTTTTAATGTTTTCCCATAGGGTCCAATGTTAAATCTGTTCCCACTGACAGCCATCTTGAATAAAGCAAAGACCTGAAAAAACTCCTTTTTTAAAGAGGGACAACCTAAAACCTGTTGTGGCCAAGTATGGTTCCAATTGGCTGAACAGTTTCAGAGAAAAGGATCTTTGAATGTGTTTTCCCAAAGGGACCAATGTTAAAACTATGATCCCCGCTGGCGGAAATCTTGAATAAAGCACATACCTGAAAAGCAACTTTTTATGCAAGGGGCCACCTAAAGACTATTTTGGCCAAGTTTGGTTCCAAATGGCACAGTTGTTTCAAAGGAGAAGATCTTTGATTGTATTTTACCATAGGGTCTAAGGTTAAAACTATGATCCCCACTGGCGGCCATCTTGGATATAGCCCCGATCTGAAAAATATTTTTTTTTTGCAGGGACCATCTAAAAGCTTTTGTGGCCAAGTTTGGTTTGGCCCAGTAGTTTCAGAAAAGAAGATCTTTGATTGTATTTTACCATAGGGTCTAATGTTAAAACTATGATCCCCACTGGCAGCCATCCTGGAAACAACGCGGATCGGAAAAACAACTTTTTGCAGGGGACCATCTAAGGACTATTGTGGCCAAGTTTGGTTTCAATTGGCCCAGTAATTTCAGAGGAGAAGATCTTTGAAGGTGTTTTCCCGTAGAGGCCAATCCCCACTGGCAGCCATCTTGGATATAGCGCGGATCTGAAAAACAACATTTTTGCAGGGGACCATCTAAGGACTATTGTGGCCAAGTTTGGTTTCAATTAACCCAGTAGTTTAGAGGAGAAGATCTTTGGAAGTGTTTTCCCGTAGAGTCCAATGTTAAAACTATGATCCCCGCTGGCGGTCATCGTGGATATAGCGAGGATCTGAAAAACAACTTTTTTGCAGGGGACCATCTAAGGACTATTGTGGCCTAGTTTGGGTTTAAATTGGCCTAGTAGTTAAAGAGGAGAAGATCTTTGAAAGTGTTTTCCCATAGGGTCCAATGTTAAAACTATGATCCCCGCTGGCGGCCATCTTTGATATAGCGAGGATCTGAAAAAAACAACTTTTTTGCAGGGGACCATCTAAGGATTATTGTGGCCAAGTTTGGTTTCAATAGGCACAGTAATTTTGAAGGAGATCTTTGAAAGTGTTTTCCCATAGGGTCCAATATTAAAACTATGATCCCTGCTGGTAGCCATCTTTGATACAGTGAGGATCTGTAAAAAACAACTTTTTTGCAGGGGACCATCAAAGGACTATTGTGGCCAAGTTTGGTTTCAATTGGCCCAGTAGTTTCAGAGGAGAAGATCTTAAAATGTGTTTTCCCATAGGGTATAATGTTAAAACTATGTTCCCCGCTGGCTCCCATGTTGAATATAGCGCGAACCTGAAAAACGACTCTTTTGCAGGGGACTACCCAAGGACTATTGTGACCAAGCTTGGTTCCAATTGGCCCAGTAGTTTCAGAGGAGAAGATCTTTGAATGAAAAGTTTACGCCAGACGGACGGACGACGGGCGCAAAGTGATGGCAAAAGCTCACCCTGGCAGTAGCCAGGTGAGCTAAAAATATCGACCCAGAAACATGTAACTGCTATTTGAAATTGCTAATATTTGAAACCTGTGAAAGGACAAAATGGGGATAAGCTATCAAACATTAAATCATTTTTTTAAATCAATTTTTATTTCCGAATTATATGTATTTCATTCCTTAAAATTTGAAGAATAAAGGGATCAGGCACAAGTCATAGCAACGTTATTGTATGCCCTCTCGATTTTAATTTTATTTTATTAGTTATTTTCTTTCAAAATAGAAAATAAATTATGTGAGACACGAGAAATAGAGTGGAAAAGGGAGACAGGGGTGGGAGAAAGGAGTGACGGGTGGGATAAACGAAGGGAGAAACGCAAAAAACATAGACTGTCTATGTATAAGCAGAAAACGAGTTCCATTATGACACTTGTTCGAAATCAAGATATAATTTTTTTTTCCATCGCAACAAATTTTATATTTGTTCTTAACAGAATAAATGAAATAAAAACAAAAGTTCCATCATAAGATTTGTCCCAAAAGGGCAAAATATTAAAGACTATGCTTTTCCAACAGAATCGTGACATGGGTACCAACACATGTTACAATATTTGTTCCTGACGGAATAAACGTGATATAATAATTGTTCCCCTTATTATAATAAAAAATAATGTGCCAGGGACATATCATTAGGTTATAATGTAATTATATGTCTCTGATTATGCCAATGTTTATAATAATTCTTCAAAAGGAACTGTTGTTAGGAACAACCAATATATGTTGACATGGCGAGTAAATATATATTTTACATATCCGCCAACTCAGTACTGAGGTGTCTAAATGCATAAAACGTTTGAGTACCAAAGTGTCTAGTTAGAAAGATGTTCTGATATCCAGAAGTTCCAATTTTCTCAGAGTAGCATACATTTCCTTTCTCCAGTCCCCTCTCTCCTGGTCCCCCTTTCATTTTCTTTTGCTCTCTCTCTCGTCCTTTTTCTCCCTTTTCACACTCCTTTTTTTCTCCAACTCTTCTCTCCTTTATGTTCTTCTACCTTTTACCTTCTGTTGGTCTCCCCCCTCATTACTACTTTTGACTTAGTCAGCAGCCTATTGGATGTTAGTAGTCTTACCTCTAGGATGACTCAAATGTGAGAAAAACAAGTGTGGACCCAAATTGATGTCTCGCTCGTCCCTACTTGGTCGCAAAATTGATGTGAAAACTCAAACTGCCTAAATCAGAAAACTTAACATGTTCACTTGACTGTCAAATTAGTTTAACTGACAAAAGAAATATAGCAGACTGTCATGTATCACCCAAAACCTAAATCCCAAATATCAGTGACCTACCACTGATAAGATACTGAGAAACCAAACATGTTCACTAAACCGTGAAAATGAGGTCGATGGTTAAAACAAACATGAGGCTCTCAAGAGCCTGTATCGCTCACCTGGGCCACGGCTGACATATGCAGTTGAAATAATCTAAGGGCATCATTTTCAAATTTGTTAATAGACATTGATGTTATATTATCTTAAGTTAAACTATATTCCAGACTGGCAGCTATTTTGGATGGGGGTGCAGTTCTAATGTTAAAACTATGATCCCTGCTGGCGGTCATCTTGGATATAGCGCAGATCTGACAAACAACTTTTTGCAGGGGACCATCTGGGGACTATTGTGGCCAACTTTGGTTTCAATTGGCCATGTACTTTCAGCAGAGGAGAAGATCTTTGAAAGTGTTTTCCCATAGGGTCCAATGTTAAAACTATGATCCCCGCTGGCAGCCATCTTGGATATAGCCCGGATCTGAAAAACACCTTTTTCACAGGGGACCATCTAAGGACTATTGTGGCCAAGTTTGGTTTCAATTGGCCATGTAGTTTCAGCGGAGAAGATCTTTGAAAGTATTTTCCAATAGGGTCTAATGTTAAAATTATGATCCCCGCTGGCGGCCATCTTGGATATAGCCCGGATCTGAAAAACAACGTTTTTGCAGGGGACCATCTAAGGACTATTGTGGCCAAGTTTGGTTTCAATTGGCCCAGTAGTTTCAGAGGAGAAGATCTTTGAATGAAAAGTTTACGCCGGACAGACGACGGACGGACAGACGAAAAGTGATGGCAAAAGCTCACCCTGGCTATAGCAAGGTGAGCTAAAAAGCAGGCTGTCACTTTCCATCAAAGACAATCCCACATACCAAATATTATTGACCTTACATTAATAGATACTAGTAAACTTAACAAGATCACTGGGCCATGAAATTAAGGTGGTACGGGGTCTAAAATTCTGTCAGATAGAATTTTCTTATTTTTTCATGATTTACCCTTTGTTATTAGAGCATACAAAAAAATAAAATAAAAATAAAGGGTCACCGGCCATATAAGAATGAAATATGAAATGTAAAAATTTGCTATTTTGGTTGAAATAATAGGGAAAATTAATGAATTTTAACAAAATTTTAATTATTTTAGTTACATCAGATAGATTTTTTAAACTTGGTAAATTAATAGCATATACTGTCTTTTAATTTCCATGAAAAAAATTTGGGGGTCACCGAACGTATTTTTGAATAAATCGCAAAAAACTCATTTTTTCCTATTTTTTCTATACTAATTATCTCCCCTTAATGGAACAGGAGTTATCTGAAAGGTTCAATATTTTGAGTGGTTATTTAATAAAAGTGGCATATTTCATTAAATTTGACTATAATAAGACATCGAAAATGGTTTCGGCAACGTTCCCATAGTAAATTCCATTTTAAGTCACAAATATCATTGACCTACCACTTACAATTACTTAGAAAATGACCTAATCACAAATACTTAACATGCTAACTAGACCGTGAAATTGAGGTCAAGGACAAAAGCCATATGGCAGACTGTCATGTACTACCTAAGACTAATCTATATACCATATATCATTACCACTTATAGTTACTGAGAAATTGAACTAAGCACAAAAACTTAACATGTTCACTGGACCGTGAAATTGATGTCAGAGACAAAATCCATATAGCAGACTGTCATGTACTACTCAAGACCAACCTATATACCAAATTTCATTGACCTACCACTTACAGTTACTGAGAAAGTGACCTAATCACAAAAACTTAACATGAAAGTTTACGCCGTCGCCGCCATATTTTGTATGCATATGTCTCGCTTTACGCGCCTTTCGTCGCAGGATAGACAAAAATGAGGCTCATTAGCATAAACAAAAATGCAACGCACAAACTCGTCTGAATTCCAAAACCAAAGAACTTACATGATGGGAAAAAGACGGGAAACGGGGAATGTGTCAAAGAGACAACAACCAAAAGGGGAGTAATAACTCAAAGCCACCAAAAGATCTTCAATGAATGGTGAGGAAACCCCACACCCAACGACAGGTAGGAGTCGGCCCCTAAATAAAGAGTAATCAAGTTCTGCAAAATAAACATTATCCTAGACTCCTCTTTATATACATTATGTACTTTGCTACAAAACTGGATTCAACCTAAAAGGAAGTATCAAGAGTCTATAGAAAGCTAGATTTTTATGTAGCATAGACAGCTATTGAATGGTAAATATCACATGCGTTTTAACTGATAGTATCATGAAAGACATGAAAACTGTTGATGGATGCAAAGTGATGGCGAAAACTCATTGTAAGCTTAAACAAGAGACTCTCAAGGGCCTGTATCGCTCACCTGGGCCTCGGCTGACATATGCAGTTAAAATAATCCCAATGTTCTAAGGGCATTATTTTCAAATTTGTTAACAGACATTGATGTTATATTATCTTATGTTAAACTATGTTCCAGTCTGGCAGCTATTTTGGATGGGGTGCAGTTCTACTGTCACCTTTCTTGATGGGGACAATCTAAGAACCACCGAGTCTAATTTTGGTTCCAATTGACTAAATATTTTCAGAGGAGAACATCTTTAAATGCTTTCCGATAGGTTTCCAATAGGTCACAAGGTTAAACTATGTTCCACTGGGGCCATCTTGAATGCAATACGACAAGCCAGGCAAATTCTTCAAATGGGAACAACTATGGCCCATTGTGACAAGTATGTTTTTATTATAGCAAAGCCATGAAAACAACATTTTTGCAAGGGGGGAGGGGGGGGCAACCTTCAGACTGTTGTGGCCAAGTTTTCTTCCGATTGGCTGAACAGTTTAAGAAAAGAAGATCTTTGAATGTGTTTTCCCATAGGGTCCAATCTTAAAAACTGATCCCCGCTGGCAGTCATCTTGGATATAGCTCAGATCTGAAAAAAACAACTTTTTTGCAGGGGACCATTTAAGGACTTTTGTGGCCAAGTTTGGTTTCAATTGGCTCAACAGTTTCAGAATAGAAGATCTTTGAATTTCTTTTCCAGTAGGATCCAATGTTGAAACTATTATCCCCGCTGGCGGCCATCTTGGATATAGCGCGGATCTGAAAACAACTTTTTTGCAGGGGACCATCTAAGGACTATTGTGGCCAATTTGGTTTCAACTGCCCCAGTAGTTTCAGAAAAGAAGATCTTTGAATGTCTTTTCCTANACAATGTCAAAAGTCGTTGCCCCGGTTGTCCCTTCCACCTTTATTTCTTTCTTCTTTTACTTACAATTTATTTTGAATTGATTAACTTGTTCTCGTCCTGATATAGCTGAAATATTGCTCATTGGACGTTAAACTCTAACTAATCAATCAATCAATTGGCCCAGTAGTTTCAGAGGAGAAGATCTTTGAATTTCTTTTCCCATAGGGTCCAATGTTAAAACTATGATCCCTGCTGGCGGCCATCTTGCATATAGCGCGGATATGAAAAACAACCTTTTCTGCAGGGGACCATCTCAGCACTTTTTTGGAAAAGTTTGGTTTCAATTGGCCCAGTAGTTTCTGGGGATAAGATCTTTGAATGTCTTTTCCCATAGGGTCAAATGTTAAAACTATGATCTCCGCTGGCGGTCATCTTTGATATAGCGAGGACCTGAAAAACAACTTTTATGCAGGGGACCATCTAAGGACTATTGTGGCCAAGTTTGGTTTCAATAGGCACAATAGTTTTGAAGGAGTAGATCTTTGAAAGTGTTTCCCATAGGGTCCAATATTAAAACTATGATCCCCCCACTGGCGGCCATCTTGGATATAGCGCGGATCTGAAAAACACATTTTTTGCAGGGGGCCATCTAAGGACTATTGTGGCCAAGTTTGGTTTCAATTGGCCCAGTAGTTTCAGTGGTGAAGATCTTTGAATGTGTTTCCCATAGAGTTCAATGTTAAAACTATGATCCCCGCTGGCAGACATCTTGGATATAGCACAGATCTGAAAAACAACTTTTTGCAGGGGACCATCTAAGGACTATTGTTGCCAAGTTTGGTTTCAATTGGCCAAGTAATTTCAGAGGAGAAGATCTTTGAAAGTGTTTTCCCATAGGGTCCAATGTTTAAACTATGATCCCTGCTGGCGGCGATCTCGGATATAGCACGGATCTGAAAAACAACTTTTTGCAAGGGACCATCTAAGGCCTATTGTGGCCAAGTTTGATTTCAATTGGCCCAGAAAAGAAGATCTTTGAATGAAAAGTTTACGCCGGATAGACGACGGACGAAAAGTGATGGCAAAAGCTCACCCTGGCTATAGCCAGGTCAGCTAAAAATCAATTAATCCAATGGATTTATGTTATTTTTTTTTCTTTCTTTAATATACATAAAATATAACAATTTTTTAAGCACTCACAAATTTAGTTATTTGTAGCACTAAGTCTTAATTTTTAGTAAAGCATAAATATATATACAAGACAAAGCATCCAAACACGCTACGAATACCTATTCTTGCTGCAAAAATATTAGCATAATAATCTTTTAAGTTCAGTCTGCTTCAACTTTAGCAAGAAAAACAAATTTGTATGCATACCTGCCAACCTCCAAGAGTACTGTACTCTGGTGGGTCATGACCCAACATTGTGCATTCAGATGTTGGGTCATAGCGCATGACAGCATATTTTCAAAGTTTAACTCTGTTTCAGACAATTTTAAAATATACGAGTACCAGACATATGCATTACAATCAGATTTTGTCTATTAGTGTTAGCTCTCATTTGAAACTGAGCCTTGTGTTGTATTGTCTTGCTCATTGATGTGTTTCATCTAGTCACACTCAGGTGATAGCTCACAGCTTCAACTTTGCTTCTATTAGACGGATATTTATTCATTTAATGTCAGTGTTGCAAAGGAAATATGTAATTTTATAAGAAATTTGTTAAACAGCTATAATCATTTATTTTTAACGTCATCAAAATAAAGTATGTAGAGAAAATATCAAAGATACTATTTAAAACAAAAACTTAGAGGTTTTTTTTAAGATATTTCAATAGTTTGGGGTATTTATAAGTGTTAACATCAAAATCTTAGGGCCATTTTTTATAAAATGGAAAATTATTCAAGGGAGGTAATTAGCGATATCAATAAACATTTTCGTATCAGAAAAGATTGAGTAGATCTTTTGTAATCATTGTCAGTGCTTACTCATAATTCTGATTACTATATAAACAACACGTCCTAATTATTGCCCCGATCAACACTTATTACTAGTACACAGTCTGAATAACCTATGTACCTGTCAGAATGATACTTGAGTTGACTGACATAAATCAATAAACAGACAGGCACGACAATTTCACCTGATCAATTTTACAGGTGAAAACGGTGACCCACGGTGGGTCATGCTTACTGGCGAGTGAAGGGACGTTTTTGCGGGTGTGACCCAGCAAATGCGGGTCACTTGGCAGGTATATTTGTATGAAGATTCCAATTTTTTAAAATTTAGACAAATGGAGTGCTAAAACTGAGACTGTTTTCATAAATAGAATAATTTGGATAAGTGTGTTTATGTCCAAGACATGTCAGAGCCTATTTGTAACAGGTCCAGAATCAGCTGTTTAAACCATGAGTGTGACTTACATATTGTGATATCATTCATTACATGAGACTTTGATAACAGGGTCTGAATTAACAAGCCCTTCAGGTTTTATTTTTACAAATACTGTAAACCAGGAAATATTTGCGGCAGTTTTATTTTTTTGATTTTCACGTTTGGAATGGAAGCGCAAAAATAAAACGGCACGAATATACTTGTCTATTATTGAAGTCAATGGTCAAGAATTTGGCAGCGCGAATTCAAAACTGCGTAAACTAAAATCCTGTCAATTTACCGCAAAATAAAGACGGTGCGAAAATTTCCCCGATTTACAGTAAGATAGATTGACAAATGTTGCTTTGAGTGTTATTTATTTTTATGCAAGTTTTTTTTTTGTTGTAAATTTGTTGGAAATAAAACTGCTAATAAAGGATGTTTAAGATAGTTAAAATAAACATGAATTCCTTCTTTTGCTTTGTACATGTGAATAAAATTAAAGATTTCTTAAAACAAACAATTGATCTGGCATATATCAAAATAAGATCTTTGAATTGGTATTTCAAATATTATTCTGAAGCTAAGGCGAAAAGCTGCATGGCATACTATTATGCATTCCACAAAACCAACTTAATACTGTTGACCTTCCAATTACAGGACAGGTATTGAGAAACTGACAAAATAGAAAACTAAAACAAGAGTGGACCCTAATAGATGTCTCGCCCGTCCCTGCTTGTCGCTAAAACAGTCTTGTACTACTCAAGAGCAACCTACAAGCCAAATATTATCACCATTCCACTTACAGTCATTAAGAAACTATTATAATCAGAAACACTCAACTTTGTTCACTAGACCATGAAATTGAGGTCAAGGTCAAAAGCCATATGGCAGACTGACATGTACTAACCAAAACCAAGCTATATACCAAATACCATTGACCTATGGCTTGTAGTTATTGATAAACAGACTTAAGCAAAACTTAACCTGGTCACTGGACCGTGAAATTGAAGTCAAGGTCAAAAGCCATATGGCAGACTGACATGTACTAACCAAGACCAAGCTATATACCAAATATCATTGACCTTTGGCTTGTAGTTATTGAGAAACAGACTTAAGCAAAAAAACTTAACCTGGTCACTGGACCGTGAAATTAAGGCCAAGGTCAAAAGCCATATGGCAGACTGACATGTACTAACGAAGACCAAGCTATATATTAAATATCATTGACCTATGGCTTGTAGTTATTGAGAAACAGACTTAAGCAAAAAAACTTAACCTGGTCACTGGACTGTGAAATTGAGGTCAAGGTCAAAAGCCACATGGCAGACTGACATGTACTAACCAAGACCAAGCTATATACCAAATATCATTGACCAATGGCTAGTAGTTATTGAGAAACAGACTTAAGCAAAAAAACCTTTACCTGGTCACTGGACCATGAAATTGAGGTCAAAGTCAAAAGCCATATGGCAGAATGACATGTACTAACCAAGACCAAGCTATATACCAAATATCATTGACTTCTAGCTTGTAGTTATTGAGAAATGGACTAAGCAAATAACTTAACCTGGCCACTGGACCTTGAAATATAGGTCATGGTCAGATAATTTTGGGTCCGACAGATAGGGTTTGCCGTAAGCTACCTATGGACCAAATATAAAGTTCCTACATCAAAGGCTTCTATATAATCAAAGTGCTGATAGCACTAATGGAACGATTGGACTCCATGTTTCTTTAAAACAATATTTTTAAATTATGCGTGTCAAACAGAATCCAGTCGAAGTTCGTTTTACTATCCTTACCAATGTTTGATTTACCTAGAACTTATCTCCACTGCAGGAAACAATTTATGCAATATATTATGTGTTAAATAATTCAGATATAGAAGATTATCTAATGTGTTTTAATATACAGCCAATGTTAATAAGCTACTTGCCATCTTGTGTCAGACTAGGAGTCACAATTTAAAAGATACATAAATGAGTACCAATTTGGGACTAGTGTGCCCACAGCTCCTAGGTTGCAATGATTTAAAAATAAAATTAATAAAAATCAAGACAACACAATACCTCAATAAAAGACAAGAGTGGACCCTAATAGAAGTCTCGCCCGTCCCTGCTTGTCACTAAAACAGTCATGTACTACTCAAGAGCAACCTACAAGCTAGATATTATTACCATTCCACTTACAGTAATTAAGAAACTATTATAATCAGAAACACTCAACTTTGTTCACTAGACCATAAAATTGAGGTCAAGGTCAACAGCCATATGGCAGACTGACATGTACTAACCAAGACCAAGCTATATACCAAATATCATTGACCTATGGCTTGTAGTTATTGAGAAACAGACTTAAGCAAAAAAACTTAACCTGGTCACTGGACTGTGAAATTGAGGTCAAGGACAAAAGCCATATGGCAGAATGACATGTACTAACCAAGACCAAGCTATATACCAAATATCATTGACTTCTAGCTTGTAGTTATTGAGAAATGGACTAAGCAAAAAAACTTAACCTGGTCACTGGACCGCGAAATATAGGTCAAGGTCAGATAATTTTGGGTCCGACAGATAGGGTTCGCTGTAAGCTACCTATGGACCAAATATAAAGTTCCTACATCAAAGGCTTCTATATAAAAACTTGAGTTTATTCCGCCGTCGCTGTCATACTTTGCACGCATATGTCTCGCTTTCCGCGACTTTCGTCGCGGGCGAGACAACAATGTGGTATTCCATATTCTGCGAATTCAAAAAAAATATTGAAATATGGTTGTACTGTTAATTTTGATTGAAGTTTCTTCATTACTTTTGTTGTTAGATGGTAAATATGATTATCCTTCTGCAGCACCTGATGTCACTATCAGTTTCATGGGAGTTCACACTATGGGTGTCCTGGTTTTGAATGTTGTGTTTTTTTATTGCTGTGCTTTGTAGCTGTCTAACGTCATTGTTTTCTGTGTTCTCGTTTTTGCCATGCCTTTCAACTTCGATTTTTGTAAATACCACTCCTTTGTTCCTTCGGTATTCTACTGCAGTTGTTTTATCAAGCAATATAAAATACAACCAATATCGCAACTGGCTAAGTATAGTGTTAGATCATAGAAAAGATATATAGAGTTATTGTTATTTGTGAGAACTTTCACCCATAAAAACTGCATGCCTAGTCTTTCTCTATTCCATATATTGTAGAACTGCTGAATAAGTTGCACTTTAACGGATGTCTGAATACAAAGACAAAGAGTAAACCAATAATTTGGATTTGCAAGGCATTCAAAATACATGTCGTCATCTGCAAAGGTTGGACAGGTTCCACTGTCTTGAAGCAATGACCTATCTTTCAGCATGTATATTAAAAAAAAACTAAACAAAACTAAAAAAAAAACAAACAAAAAACAAACAAACTAAAAAAAAAATAAGTAAAAACACTTTGTCTTTTATTAGAAGAGCGAAGTTTAAATCAACAAGTAGTGCTTGAGATAAGAAAATTGTCTTAAACTTTCTGTTTTTAAAAATCAGTCAAATTAATAAAACAAACAAAAAATCCAAAAAGGAAAAACTAGAAACAATATCAATACTTGTGTTATGGCAGAAGTTTAAGTCAGTGGGTAAGTGCTTTTGATACTGCTTTTATTTTTCAATCTTTATTACAATCTGAAAATGTGATTTTTTACACACATATATGACCCTTTTTGATACCCCAATTCACAATCTATTTATAGACTAAGCAAACGGAAGTAAACAGCTGATGGAAAATACACAATTGCTGTGTAGAAAATACACATTGCTCTGTTTAATTTAATAAGTAGATTTAGTCAAAATCATTCTGCCAGATTTAATCACTGCATTTGTGATGTTTAGTAATTAAGTAGTATATAAATTAAAAGGTAATTTATTCAGCTTATCTTCCAACACGTGTGGAAAGGAAGCAATCAACCATGTAAACTAAATGACCTATAATTGACCACTTGCTTATAAAATCAATAACAGACTGTCACACATATTCAGTTTTAATAATCTTTATCACTGAGATAGCTATCACTTTCAAATTAATTACGGTAATCAAGTTATAACAATATTCCTGTCCAGTGGTATGCGATAGATATCCACCTGTTGATATGTCAACAAATAAATTACTCCGCGAAAAACCGGAAGTGAATTGTGAACTATATTTCAGTGAATGTATTATAAAAGGTAGCGAGTAAGCAAGAAACTTCCGGTCATCCAGGTTTGGTAGGTAATGACATGGAAACGATTGTCCCAATCGTTCCAAAAACTTGAGTTTACGCCGCCGTCGCCGTCATACTTTGCATGCCTATGTCTCGCTTTCCGCCACTTTTGTCACGGGCGAGACAAAAATGCATGGGTGTTCCATGGAACACATGTGTCGCCTGCACTATATATATATATCTAAGAATTCCAGTATTTGAAATAGAATTACAAATTCCATGTTGTACATCTACATTATATACTGAAGCATGCATACATGTATCTCCAAGTTTGGTAGAAAAATATGAGGAGTTGAGGATAATGGAGGCATACCCTATGACTTGATAACCTAAAGTGCAAGTTCAATGATAATATGGAATTCTGGAATCAAATGAAAAGAAAGAAAAAACAAATGCATGGTGCATATCTGCAATATACACTGAAACATTCCTGCAAGTTTGGTTGAACAATATAAAGCTGTTTAGGAGGAGCTATGGATATTGGAGACATATCCTAGACTCCAATAAGCCAAAATGACAAAGCCCAAAAAACAGTGTAAAATCTGGAAAAAAAACAAAATAAAAGAAAAACAAAATGCATGGTGCGCATCTTCAACAGATACTGAAGCATTCCTGCAAGTCTGGTTGAAAATACACAGCCATGGAGGAGGAGTTGTGGATAATGGAGACATACCCTCAAGACATGGATAATTGAGACATACCCTCAAGACTACAATAAGCTAAAATGACAAAGTGCAAAAACAGCATAAAATCTGAAAAAAAAAACAAAATGCATGGTGCACATCTTCAATACATGTATATACTGAAGCATTCCTGAAAGTTTGGTTGAAAAGTGCCAAGTGGTTAAGGAGGAGATGCCGATATTGCTTAAAATTTTTGAGCCATACAGACAGACAGATGGACAGACGGATGCAAGAAGACCGATAGTGATCCCTATGTGTCTATCCTGCACTAGGTGCAGGCAATACAAAAAAACTGTTCACCAGACCACAAAACTAAGGAAAAGATCAAATGCTATTCAAACGAGTACCATACATTCAAAATATTACTGTCCTGCTACTTACGTCAAAGACAAAGTCATGGGTCTTTTTTTTAAATTTTTTTTTTGGCAAAGCAAGGTAATATGACCATGTTCGTCATACTAAGCAAGGTCACGTGACTGTGTTTGCTTTATAGCAAGGTTATGTAACTAAGTTTGTCTGACAGAGAACAGTCTTGTGACTTTCTTTGAATGACAGTAAGTTATGTGATCGTGTTTGTCTGATAGCAAGGTCATTTCACTATGTTTGTCCAAGAAAGCAAGATCTTAAGACTGTATATGTCTGACAAAGCCATGTAATAT
The DNA here is from genome assembly GCA_002080025.1 of Modiolus philippinarum. Taxonomy (NCBI): domain Eukaryota; kingdom Metazoa; phylum Mollusca; class Bivalvia; order Mytilida; family Modiolidae; genus Modiolus; species Modiolus philippinarum. The sequence goes on from MJUU01069203.1 coordinate 33,595, forward strand.
GATTGTTTGAGAAAGCATGGTAATGTGACTGTTTGAATAACAGAAAAAGGTCATGTGATTGCTTGTATGACAGAGCAAGGTCATGTGACTGTGTCTGACAGAGCAAGGTCATGTGAATGTGTTTGACAGGACAAGGTCATTTGACTGTGTGTCTGACAGAACAAGGTCATGTGACTGTATCTGAAAAGACAATGTCATGTGACTGTGTGTCTGACAGAACAAGGTCACATGACTGTGTTTGTCTGGCAGAGCAATGTCATGTGACTGTGTTTGAGAACAAGGTCATGTGACTGTGTGTCTGACAGAACAAGGTCATGTGACTGTGTGCCTGACAGTACAAGGTCATGTGACTGTGTGTCTGACAGAGAAAGGTTATGTGACTGAGTTTGTCTGGCAGAGCAATGTCATGTGACTGTCTTTGTCAAACATAAAAATGTCATGTGATTGTTTGTCTGAAAGAGCAAAGTTATGTGTGGGTCTCGATGGGGTATAAGCGGGAAGCGGGATTGGCCTTTTTAAGTAAGCGGGAAACGGGATCTTGGCAAAAAAAAGCATCTGAAAACGGGAAAGGATGTCGAGCGTGAAGCGGGAATCATTGAAAATTTAGCCTGTGAAACCGGGAAAAGTCGGCTCTTTAAGAGTCTTTGTAAAATATTTACCCGCCCCGGAAACCAGAATATGGATAAAAAATTGCCGGGATTTCGGGAAAGGGACCCCCCATAGAGGCCCCCTTACGTGATTGTTTGTCTGACAGAGCAAGGTCATGTGACTGTGTTTGTCTCACAGAACAAGGTCTTGTGACTGTATGTCTGACAGAGCAAAGAAATTTGACTGTAGACTAGAGCTTCAAATATAAAGCTACCTTTCCTCGAAGTCAAATTTTCATTTGTGTTCCATGTCTCACACTCAAATATTTTATCACAGACAAAACAAGAAGTACTGTGGTCCGCTGGGCCACAAATGAATACCCCCGCTACAAAAGTGTAATAGAATTCTTTAAACAGTTGTCCAGACCAAATCTGAAATCGCCCCAACCTATACAACCAAAGAAAACAGGAAGTGGTAATACAGCATTAGTTTAGTTTTAGTTAAACATCAAAGAATCGGCAAACAGGAAGTGCATGCACAACAGACCTGTAAATGGCTTACACATTACAACTCATTATTATAAAGCTCCAGTCCGAATTTGAAATCATTCCCACTTATACATGTTATAGAAGCCAAATAAACTGTGACAAAAAATTCTCATCCATAAAGGGTTATAGTAAATCTTCAACATATTGGCAAACAGGAAGTGGTAATATAACAGACCTCAAAATAGCTTAGACATTACAACTCATTATTATAAAGCTCAAGACCAAATTTGAAATCATTCCCAACCATACAATTCAAATAAACTGCGATGAAAATTGCTCAATCATAGTGTGTTATAATAAAACTTCAACATATCTGCAAACAGGAAGTAGCAATACGGCAGACCCGAAAATACCTTACACGTTACAACTCATCATAATCAAGCTTCTGACCAAATACGAAATCATTCCAACATATTTAAGCTGAGAAAACTGTAACCAAAAATTGTGATGGACGGACGGACAGACGAACGGACGGACAGACAGACACTGCCATCACTATATATCCACCGCTTTTTCAAAGCGGGGGTATAACAGAATTCTAATAATACATGGTGTTTTGGTGATCAAAATGAAACCTTACAAACTAATACTGTAAACATGAAAATTTTCGAAGGTTGTTATTTTCATGATTTGGTTGGAAAAACAATTCTTGAGGATTCTTTTTCCAGACTTGTTTGCAAGTGGGAAATTTTCAGTTTTTTTTTTATCACAAATGGAGCAAAGTTCTCCCCCCCCCCCCTTGGAAAATTTCCATCTTTAAAGTAACAAATTTCTAAACTAGTAGAATATTCCAATATTCCTCTTTAGACAAGAATCGAAACATACCATGGTAATGTGCATAGATGGGAATTTTCAGAGATTGCTTAATATGTATTATTATTACACTTTTCTTGTCTCCTGCTGAATGATTCTTAATTAATACACAAAGATCACTTCTAACTGTCATTACATGTGAAATCTCATACATTTGTACAACACTTTGTTTCCTATCGATCATAAAACATTGGTATATTGTCCAATTTTAGTACACAATTATATAACTTAGTATAAAAATATTTATCTTGAAACAATGTTCACATTTTGTTTTCTTTATTTATTCCCTATTGTTTATAAGTCTTTCTCATTACAAACAAAGGCATTCAAAGTTAACAGGCTGTATCTTAAATCAAGAAATCTAGATATTTAACCCGAATTGAAAATCAATTGTCATCCATCTCCACTTTCCTCCAAAGATTATCTTTTGTCAAACAAAGGTATACTACTTTTCCTGATATTTCCTGGTGTCAATATGTAGTCTGTCAGAGGTTGTAGTTTATATACTGTGAGACTGTCCAACACCCACTCTCTAGATATAGATAATATACCTCTGTCATCATAAAATTCTGAAAAAGAAAACATCTTAGAGTTGTATCCATAGAGATGAAGCTGCATGACAAATAAAATAGACCTCCAATAATAAACATTCTAACATGGCTCTAGTTAATCGTCAACCAGTATAATACTCGATAACCATATATTTCGCACATGCGCAAATGGAATCGGAATATGAGTAAACGGTATGAAATACAACAATGTTTTTAATTTTGTTCGTCTTAGTTTTTGAGGGAAATAAAGGAGAAGAACAGTTTTTAACTAAATCATGCCGTTGAGACACGTAAATGTGTATTGTTTTGCTTATGATTTGATTTTTGAACTTGCATCTGTTTGAACACGTCAGATTGTGTATTGTGACGTCATAAACAAAGACAGCAATGGAGTCGGGAAATCCGCCTTCTCTTAGGTTGCTTCAGAATGGAAAATTCAATTTTCTGTCATATTAGAATCGAAATAATTCATGGCAGGTATATGGTTATTGTCATTTAACCATGGGCTGGTCCTTTATATTCATAAATTTAACCCCTCGCTAACGCTCTGGGTTAAATTCGAATATAAAGGCCCAGCCCATGGTTAAATTTCCAATAACCATATACCTGCCATGAATTATTTCTTAATTAACTTCAGAATCTAAATAAATATAAGCATCACAATTCTAAATAGTTACCTATGGTTGAGGTCGCTATCCTTATGTCTTGATTTCTTGATTTTTTGTCAAGGAGGTGTGATAAATAGCATTGTTCTGGCTTGTATACTATAGATGTTTCAACTTTTTATCTTTGTCTTCTATCTTATTCTGCCATTGTAAAAGAGTTTAGGTTTGAAAGTTTATGCCCTGTCTGTTAATTATTTTATTCCATATTTTTAGATTTCAGCCATGTTCTACATTTTATTAATCCACCTCTGATGCCTAATTATACCTTCTCATCTATTTACGTATTTCATGTGTGGCCATTATGCAACATTACTTTAGGGTTTAGAAATTAGTTTTTGCTATTCTGAAGTGGAAAGAATTATGTATAATAACCAGTGACCCATCTTCCTGTATCTAAGTGTGTGGTGGTCAGAATGAGTACCATATTGGACTGATTAACTAAA